>CAKKOB020000017.1:84485-126271 GCA_918844115.2 Phlebotomus perniciosus
GACGGAGTGAGACGAAGTGAGTTCTCGCTCCGTCTCACTCCGTCTCAACCAATCAAACAACTCCATTTCGTGTTTTTGAATTCTTGTAAATGAATTTATGTCACATGTGAATCAGCACTGAATTATACATTTCAGTATGATAGGACAAATTCTTATTGTTAAAGGTTTATCTTATCATTTTGTGTAACAAGTAAATATGCAACAGTTTCACTCACTCTATCTGTCCTCTAATTAATCTCTATATAATACACTTTACACAATTATTATTAAATATTCTTCACAAAATTTAATCCCTGGATGTAAATCATCAATTCAATTCAAGTATCACACAATGGATGAAATCCCACAAGAGAAGCCTGTCAATTTTCCCGGATTCCCAGTGTCAAGGAAAATTCCTCTTCTCGCAAGAAAATGATGGGAAAATTCCTCTCAATTTTCCGCATTTTTCCCCGCAGATGGAAATTAAATATCTCGCATGAATATGCACTGTCTTCACTCCTCTTATGGGGCGGGTGCTAAATTCCTGAATGAGATGGGGAAAGAAGGGTTGAGGAATATTATCCCTCGCTTGCGAAATGCGATTGAATTTCCATCTCGGAGGAAAATTGTCGGTGGAGACAGTGCGATAGTATCGGGAGCCCTTTCTGTGAGTTTCCACGGATTTTTCCCAGCTGATATCATGGGGTGTCTCTCTCCCCCAGAAGATGGGAAACTCACCAAAGCGTGTCGACACGAGTATGTGATACCTAACCTTCGACCCTCATCCCACCCACGTGTTAATATATTAAATGTATTTATAGAGGCTTCGATATCAGCAGCTGAGAATCTTGTATCGGTCCTCGTGGGTGAGTTTAAGTAATTGAAAATAGGCTTGTCCCCATTCTCAATTGGAAATCCCGCTGCGGAGTGTTAAGTGGAGCAAGTGATGAAGCAAGTCTCTCTCCTAAATATATCTTCCTCCTCCACCATTTGTAACATCCCTCGTATGCCGTAAATTCTTTCCCATACACACACATGAGGCTCCTTTCAACAATTGATGCTGAGGTCTTTTCTTTGGGGGGCCTTTACACAATTTTTTTTCCCTTCACCCCCAACCACCCTCTGAAAGGCACAAAGGCCTCATAAGATTGATTCTGGGTGGGAGAGTGGGTGGAGGCGCAAAAAAAAATCAACACTGACAAAAACTTTTGTCTATTTTACCCATATAAAAATCCTTTTTTCATAGAGTTTCGTAGACACAGAACAAGGAGGGTTTTCCTTGGGATTCCTCACAAGAGATCTCCTTTCTTGTTTTGCGTTTACCCCATCCCTCGTCCCAGTCTTGAGTTTTTTTTTTGGGCAAGATAGTATTCTCCAAGGGGCGATTAACTCTCCTTTCTTCTGCCATTGACATATTTTTTTGGGGAGAGACTGAATTGAGGAATCTGCATAATTTGCTGAAGAAGAAACAAATTCAAAGAGAATCCATAACAATCATGTTAGATTTAAATAAAAATAATATAATTTTAATATTCGACAAATTGATGCTCTTCGAAATCAAAACAATTACAAAACTTATCGAAATTCCTTTTAAGCTGCATTTAGAGTAGGGAATTGAATATTCGAAAAATCCCCGGGCACACCGGGAACTAAAAAGTTCCCCGGGGACATTTGCATACATTCAGGCTCAAAATTTTCTATCTTGTTCGAAAAGTTTTTAAAGTTCGAATAAAATAACTGAGTTTTGTTTACAGTTTTGGCTGTAAGTGCAATAAAATTGACTCTTTTTTGTAGGTTACATCCAAGACTGTCAACAAACATCAGGCTGTTTTATCCAAATTTCGAAAATTTTTAAAACTTTCAAATAAGATAGCAAGTTTTACGCCTAAAAGTATGCAATTTCGTCCTAGAGAAAAGCTCTGGGGACTTTTCAAACATTAAATTCCCTGCTCTAAATGCAGCCCTTATATTATATTTATTAAATATATACCTAATGAGGAAATATTTATTACAATAACCTGTTCAGTCTTTTATTTGATTTACTATAAAAAATCCAACAAGAAACAATAATTTCGAAACTTAACGAACACGTTTCTTAGCCGTATGCCTCAACAGAATAACTCGCCCAACAAATATAAGTTGAAAGTATTAGCCCCCCGAAAAAGGGTGCTAAGTCTTTTTCATTGGGAAAACTTTTATCTACGATCTCAAATTCGTCTCTCGTGCGTGTTTTTTTGCCATTGCCTTCACAGTTACATGGTGAATTACATATGTACATCGTGCAGTAAGGGCGAAGCAAATTAAGAGAATGTTTCTCAGGGTGGGTTGTCTTCGGGGAGGCCTAACACACAGGGGTGTAATTCTATGGCACATCATCTCTGCATTCACAATCAACCCCCAGTTGTTGTTCCATTTTCGAATTCAAGAGGAGTGAAACAAAACTCGCGCCTCAGATGTGGATTGGTGGATGTGTCGCTTAAATTAAAATTAAATCTCTCTGAGCTTTGCAGTCGATGAATTTATTATTGTAAATTTCAATGTGTCTCCCATGGATTTTCCATAGCAACTTTATAAGGATTTATATCTCCCCGGGCCGTATATTAACATATTTGTTTTGTCAACTGGGTGGCTGGGGGGAGGGGCTCTTGAGACATTTTTGGTCGCGAAGAGACAAGGGAAATCACCTTTTTATTTTATTTTTCTCTTCAAAGTATCGAGAATTCATGGGTGGAAAATTTGAGTCCGAGTGCCATAAAGAGACCCTCTTCTCAGCAATTTTGACAAATTTCTCATGACAATTTTGAGGATTTTCTCTCCCTCCTCCTCTCTCCTCTTGGAGTCTCTGCAAAGCTTAGCAAATTTTGACCGGGAAAATGTATAATTCAGAGGATATAAAATTGAAATAACACACCAACTTTATGATTTTTATCCCATAAACCAACGCAGTGCTCCTAAGTCAATCTCATAAATGGATTTTTATTATTTTAAGTGCCCCGGCTCCGTCTCTTGTTGGCCCTTTTTTTGGACCCATATACCCATCATCCAAAACCACCAAAGAATGACCATCATTAAAAGTCGTGAAGCAATTTTATACAGCGCATAATATCATTTTTATTTGACTCAATGTGATTGTTGAGTGATGGGAAGGGGATGGAAATTGCAATATAAAACATCTCCGCCGCTGTAAATTTACCACCCACTCAATATTGGCGAAACGATGCGAAATGTAATTGATTTGGAAATGTTGGTGGGCTGAGGATGGAGTAAATAATACAAGAGAGTTCACGAAAATGATTCAATAATCTCATCAGTGCAATTCTTTAGTTATTTTTTGCCTCCTTCTCTTTTGATTTTCTTGAAAATCAATCTTTCTTTTCAGTGAAAATTGAGTGGACTCCATGAGAAAGAGCTCACCCACCCGACAGTCTTAGTACAGAATGCGGAATATTGATAAAATTGGTACTGGTTAGGTAATGATAATTTGATCAAAAGTATCCAGCATATCTAGAGATAAAACATATAAAAAATTTAAGTAAAAATCTGGAAAATTTACTGAATTTGAATCACTTTAAATTTTCCAAATATTTTGACTACTAATCAGGCATTGACTAAGCACTCTTTGCTCCTCCAAGTAATGGTCGGCTGGGCTGAATCTTTCAACTGTGAGAACTGAGCGAATTCTCAATGCAGAAAATAAATATATAATTTTCCCTTTGATATCTCTCCACGATTCCAATCAAGAATTCCCTTTCATCGTAATTCCTTCGTAATCTTTCTATCAAACGCCTCTTTTTTCACCGCCAATATTGAGTTATGGATGAGGCGAAAAAAAATGTCTCTGCGCCTCAATTCCAACAATTTTGTCTCCCATCTTGTTCAATATTAATTTTCCATCGAGGCTCTCGAGCCTCGACTGGTGATTTTATTCTCTCCCATTTGAATATATTTCCTTGGCAGTTTTTTTTCTTCTTCCCGAGTCAATGCAGATTGACGGTGAGGCGGGGGCGGTGGAAGAAAAGACGCAAATCAGCGAAAAGCGAGGAAACCCTCGCGGGCTTTTCACTTCTTTCCCCATTGTCGATGGAGCTCCGGGGAAGAAAAAAAAAGAGAGAAGAATTTTTCTTACCCTTATTTGACATCCAAACGACATTTGAGAGTGGTTCGTTAAAATACTTTTACCCTTGCCCATCTTCTTTGGCAGGCAACCAACTATATCATGAGGCCAAACCTCCTCAAGTGTGTTGTTAATACAGCCGAATGGTGTATATATTTTGGGGTTTGGCTCGGAGGCTTTATATATGCGCCTTTGGTGGAAGAAAGGGGGAACTGCCGAAAACGAGAGGGTATATAGCGAAGAAAGCGCCAAAGACGCCAAAGGGTTTGAGAAGCTCCGGTGAAGAAATTGTATCTAATAAAAATCTCCAAAGGCAAGGAGACGACAAGAAAGGCTCCTTTTTATTCCCTCAGTCTCTACGGCTCAAATTTATCCGCGAAATCGGCTTTCAGGGCAAATTCTGGGGGCGAGGGAGGCCCACGAGAGGCTCAATAGTTGAGTCACCCGAAATGTGGCTCAAAGAGACGGATCGACAAATACAGAAATTGTGTACATTTAGGGATATTTCACCCTCCTTGAGCTCCTTCTCCCCCCGCCCCCAACAGAGGGGAGCAAAAAAATATTCATCTCGTTGATTTCTCAACCACGAGCGACCGAAAACAAGCCATGAACTTTTTGGGTAGAATGGAGAGAGCTTTTGAACAGAAATATATACAGTGTGAACGACTTTCTTCCTTTTGGCAACTTTTTTTCTTCTTTCTTTCTTCCTTTGCTGCTGACTTTTCATCTTTCTGGGGCACATGCCTGGGGGATGCCGGGCACCAACCCCCCGAGACGTCACGTAAAATGAAATTCATCTGTATACATTGATTTGTGCGCCCTTGTTTGGTGGCTGTTCGAGATATGGCCATGGAGGGAGAAGAGCAGCAGAAAAGCGAGAAATTATGTGACTTTCCCGATGATTTTCTCACTCATAAATTCAGAGATGGGCGCCGAAAAAATTTAAATGGCTGCAATAGAAAACATAGGGATCTTTAAAAAAATTGATTAGGAGGAAGAGAACTTACAAAAATTTCAAGGTTTCCACAGCAATTTTGTTTAAACATCAATTTTTTAAGCAATTTTTAACATTTTTAACGTACCTACCTTCGAGGAAAACTATTGAAAATAAATAAACCTTAGTTGATAGAACTATTCAAAAGTTTAACAATTTTACTGATTATTAGTTAAAGTATTTGATGCTCTGAATTGAAAAGCCTAAAAGGCTCATCAATTCGTTCATTTGTTCAACAATACCATCGTTTATTAACGAGGATTGAATGATTCAATTGTTTTCATTCAATCGTTCAATTCAACAAAACATTTGTTTAATTGACCAACGCGTTTAATTAGTGACCTTTATTGTACAAAATATGCTTATTATATGTGCTTTTCTGACAAATTCCAAATTTAGTCGATTTTAGATCATATTTGTGTCAAAGAATGCAAACAAAATCTTAATTTAGGGTCAAATTTTGCCCTATGAAAGTCTTGTCTAATGGAACAGTTTAATAAAAGTTTTATTTTGTGAGTTTTTAAGTTTTGAATAATTGCAAAATCACAACCTATCTAGGTATTATTTAAAAAAAAATGATTTTTCGGTTCTTTAAAATTCAAAAATTGAAATTTGGAGACCTATTTTAAGCTGTTCCATAAGACAAGACTTGACCCTATTTAAAAAAAAATAATTTAAAAAATAAAAAACAATTTTAAACCATTTTGCTCCCTGTTGCATGTAACGGTTCATTCCCCAGAATGAAATATTTCCACTAAACAGATGTCATTAAATAATATGTACTTTATCCACTATTATCTGTTCGAAACCACACTCTATTAATTTTCATAAATGTTGTGAGTAGGTAATACAAATTTTATCAAAATATTCAAAATTCTATAAATCATTGTCAAAATTTTAAAGAGATACTTTGTCCTGATTTTAAAGGCACTAACAGCCACTTCGACTCTCAGTTCACCCCCATAAATCCAATAAATAATCATAAGAAGAGAGAGAGCATGTGAGAGATTTTAGGCATTTTCACCAATATGTAAATTACGAGCGCGTGGGACGAGCCCAGTGGGTATACATATTTATGTGTTTTAAGGATGGAAAAATAAGTCGTATCGTCGCACGAGGGCAATGTGGGGATGTGAAGGAAGTGGAAATATTTCAAATGCTGTATTATCATTTCTCACAGACAATAAAAAGCAGAAACCGCACAATATCTAACGCCATCGCACGCACATAAATCTCTTATAATTCAATTGCTCCATCTCTTCGCCCGAGAAGGCACAATGTTCTCGCTTTTTGGCCGGATGAGTGCTATCTTTATTCGTCATTGTCCTCCTTTCTTTTGCCTTTCTGCAGACGCACACACTTTTGCTGGGTAATTCTCCTATTTGTATCCCATTCTTTCGGGCCCTCCCCATGCATTGAGACATCACAGGACCTGAGGACCCTTATCTCTGGCATCGCTGAGCACCTGGATTGTGAAATGGATGTGCCTCCTGTCGAAATTGGACACGGGCATTGCATGGTAAATGCTAAGAGCTGGACTGTGTCACGTTCTTTTCTTTCAATTAAAAAGGTCATACCGGACCATGGAGAGGCCCCCTTCGACACAGATTCCACCAGCGTATCATCTCACAAATCCCCACTTTATGACGGACACACACACGATTGAGAGGGGGCTATGCAGGGAGGACAGAATAATAATGAGGGATATTCCTGCCACAGGGCAAAGTTCGCCAAAAGCTCACGGACTTTTTTTCTTCCTCCCACATAAGGAGCTTTGCCGGAGCTTAATACCCCAGCACTAGCAATGGGAAATGCTGATTGACGCAGAAACTATACTTGGAATCTTAATAATGCCCAGGTCTGAGTTTTAGAAAGGAGCTCACATTCACTAGCGCTCTCTAGCCATGAATAGCAGCAAACGGTTCTAGACAATATAGCTTGTGCGGGTGATGGGATAAATCACCTTTTCATCGTCAATCTAACATCCCTTTCTCATAGTTGAAATCCACACGAAAATTCCTATATATTTGATAGGTAGCAATTTCGGAGATTTACTTTTATTTCATCGCCAAACACTCAAACAATTCTGTTTCTGTGGCCAGAACAACCCTCTCTCGGTCCATGTTACACATGAAATGCCCGAATGAAATTCCGAATTAATGTCCGGGGCTTCCACAGGGATTTTCCTCGGTGAATCCGGGTGTATGGGGATCAAAACGAAAAGTCCACGTATGTAATAAAAGTGTAACACAAAATACACGCAATCATCCACTGGTACAATGTTACAAATAAATGGACCAGAGGGTGGGCCTCGTCTCTCGTTCTCTCTCTCTCTCTCCCGACTTTCTGGTTCGTGTTGTATTGAAAAATGTTTGTGGCGGTTATCTGCCCTGGAGATGGGGATGGATAGTGAATTGGAGGGATGGGTTTGGTGTTTTCGCCCGGGATGGCCCACCCTCGTGCGTCAGGGTAGCGGTGGGAGGTTTCTCAGCCGCTGCAAACGAGAATTTATACACAAAAATAATTCATGTGGAATAAATTGAATATGACATATCAGAATTATATCATATTTTAGCACACAATAGACCCCAAAGCTCCACTGACTTTCTTCAGTGCCGCGTCTGGTGAAAAGTTCCCGATGCCAATCATAGGGACCAATCTAGAGAGGGGTGGAAAAAGGAGTCACACAAACCACCTAAGTTAATGATAGAAATGTAAATAAACCCCATATTTTACGATTGAAAGAGCTCTAAATTGTGATTTGAAGTTTCCAACCGGCAAAATCCTTGTTCTATTTGTGCCTCCCCACAATACTATCAATTCTTAAATCCAATTCATGTGGATACCAGAGGTACACGTGAATTTGCACCCCACACAATCATCCGCAGTGCTTTTCCAAACCCTCCCCCATATATTTTACTTAAAACGTGATCACGTGAAACGTGCCTCTCCCTACCGCCAGGACTTTTTTTGTCGAGAGACCTCCAAAGGACGATGGGTGGGGTTGGATGGGAGGGTAAAAAGGATAAATTAATGATTTATAGAGCAATAATTTATCCAATTATACACACTTATTCTGAGATTATTGAAAATGTGTCGACATACACCGTCTTTGCCTTACAAATTCCTCCCTCACTTTTTGCATCTCCAGCGGGAGTTTTTCTTCTTCCTTTCCTCTCAATTTCCGCCGTGATTTTTCAGTATCCAAACACCATCTCGAATGGAAATATGCTTTCATTTTCACTGTAAATTTTATCAGATTAAATTATGATGCAAGAGGGCGCTTTAAGCCCCGCTTTGGGTCCAGTAAAATGTCTTTAACATAAACTGACATTCCTTACTTTCGGAATGCAGTTGCATTATTGGCAAATACTGCAAATAAAAATAAGCTTTTTCTGCTCTTCTAATGTGATTTTCCGGAAAAAAATCGGATCTCCAGAAACATGTCGGATAGCGATATTTTGGTATGGGAGTTTTCTAGCCAATTACACATTTCAACTTACTTTATATATTTACATAAACTTGTCAACATTTCTAACAATCATGCCATGAATTTTCCACCTCACACGATCCTCTAAAAATTGTTGCATCGACAGTTAAATTGAAATTTAATTACATGGTGCATGAACGAGAGGGAAATTTCATTGAATCCCTCTGCGGACATTATTGGGGTGCCTCAGGGTGGCAATTATTGTGTCTTGGACACATTATTGGATGCAAATTTTCCAATAGGAAATTTCAAATTTGCACCCAAACCACAGAATCCCCCTCCTCGCCCCCTTTTCCGGTCTCGCCGCACTATATAATTATGCACCGTCCAGGTACAACACTGATGGACAGATGTTAAAAATTCAAGTCCACCATATTGCGCGCCTCTAATAATGAGTAGCCCGATGAATTCTTCATCATCCCCGGGCAATCTTTTAGAGACAATAATAAATTACTCAAGTTGCCATATGAGCCTGAGTGAGAGCCTACCAGAAACTTTCAATGTGGAGGATAAATGATTAATTAAGGAGCACTCAATCACTTGATGCCACAACATGATATAATTTCACAAATGGAATTGTAATTAGTTATGTATGTGGGACTTTTGCGGGCCACCCACAGCCTCTGAGACACCCCAGAAAATTCATTTTCAATAATCTTGTCTTGATTCCGTATCCCAAGCTGTGGTGGTTAGAATGAATTCTATTTCACTCATCAAATTATTTATAATTAACCAATCAGTTGTAACTATACTTGAATATTATAATATGTTTTCAATTAGTTCGGTAATATATCAGTTTAGGAAATAGATTGGTTTAACTATTAAATAGCGAGAAAAATAATAATTTTATAGCTTCCGGTTTAACACGTTATTTTAATCAGAACGAATAATCAAATCAACGACGAACAAAATTAGTCAATGAATAAACGAAGCAACGACGAACAAACTTAGCGAGCGAATAATCGAAGCAACGACGAACAAACTTTGCGAGCGAATAAACGAAGCAACGACGAACAAACTTTGCGAGCGAATAATCGAAGCAACGACGAACAAACTTAGAAAGCGAATAATCGAAGCATCGACAAAGAAACTTAACGAACAAATATTCGAAAGTAAATTTGGGATAATTTTTGTAAAATCACAAATTTTCTCTCTTTATGGGATTTGTGAATGACGCATAACATATAATTTTTCACTTAAGAAAGTTTTAAGGAACAAAATCGAGGAACTGAAAATCTCACCCCAAAAATTTTTTCACTTACTTTTCCTCCAACTGATTACCCCCAATTTACACGTGCATTTCACCACAACCTTCAATCATCCACTCATGTTGTTCTGCTGAAACTCTGAACATATACGCCCCATGTTAGATGGCAATTTTCCAGTGCTTTCTCCTAATTAAGTGGTGCACGATATGTTAAGAATGCCAATGGAGAATTTTCAATGGACCCACCGAGAAGGTGAAACTTTGGCTTTTGGCGCAAAAAGGGGGGAAAATGATGGTGGCAATTGAGATAGATCATTGCTCCCAGAGTCTATTAAACCCCATTTCATGTAGAACCACCCCTTCGCAACTTTTGTCCTCCCTCCTTTTGGCGCTCTAAGTGCACTGAAGCTCGTCTCATATCATCTTCAGCATTGAATATTATCTCCTCTCGTACATTATATTAGCACACGAGGAGCGACACATTCCAATATGGGAGACGCCGATGGTTGGATGGAAAATCTGCCTGGTGGGTGGGGAACTAAAACAGTTTAAACTTGTTTAAAGTTTGAGACTTGTTTCGCATTTCAGCTGTATTTAAATGTGATCAAACTTGACGTCTCATGAAATTTTCCACTTATTATGCTATATTAAATTTACATGCAATTCATATTTCCAACAACGCCAAAGCAGTGGAATTGGACTGGGATTGTGACAAAAACTACAATGTTCAAGCTTTGACGAGAAGATTTGCCATAAGGGGTTGGTCCTGGGGGCAATCGATGCGCCTAATTTGAATTTTGAAGCAACTGTTGAGGTGTTCTCTTCTCATATTTATAAAAGGAAACAGCTTTTCGAGTAAAATATATCAAAAGAATTTTACTATAAAAAAAAACAAGAGGATGTAAGGGTTTTCATTCTGGAGAACGAACAAGTCTTTTCGTTTCAATCGAAACTCTAAAAACAAATAACTTATTTCGTCATCATCTGCTCGAAACCAATCCCTATATATGTAGTAAGAGAAATAATTATTATCATCAAACGAAAACAATTGATTTCATGTATAGATTTTAGTTTGTTTCGGTGTCTTTTTCTTTAAAACTAAACCGATTTTCTAAAATATTCATATTTTCACGCCGAGAAATCTTAATTTTAATACAAACTTTCTGTTAGTGTTAGAGACTTGTATTTGTATAGAAATCCTATTCAAGCCCGGTTTTATGTAGATTACATATGAATTTATTACATTAAAGAATTTCCATATAAAATGACCGGGTAATTGAATGATTTTACACCAAATTTTTCACCCTCTTCCCCCCCCCATTCTTTGTGCCTTTTAGACCCCACCTCTCTGGGGCAAAAATGGCTGTTTGCGGTGTAGCCCCCGCCTGATCCCTGTGAGTTGATAATAAAATAAACACGCCACTCTGTTCAACCGACAACATATTTTATTCCCCAAAATACGGAGTGCGAGCTTTTTTCCGTCCGAGACTCTTGTGGCAATCCCATGCCCAATCATTCATGCTATGGGTGAGAAAAGAGAATGAGTGGGGTAATTCAATTGACCATCGCACATCAACATAAATTGCTTTTTATGTAATGCCAAATTTGAGGCTTTTCGCATTTTTTTTCCCTCATAATTGATGATGCGAACATGGCAAAAAGGGTTTCACGTAGTTAGTTTTTATGCTCGACATATTCTCCCCGTCCACCCCGTGAAAAACGGGAAGATGATGGGAGAAATATATGGATTGAGGGGAGGAAAGGGTTTTGACACACTGAAGAGGACGCATAATTGGAGTATTGAGGAAAGGAATTATCATCAATTGGCACATCGTGTGAATTTTTTATGGTCCTAGCATAGAAGCTATCATCGTAAAAGTGTGGAAAATATTGATGTGTCCCTTTTCCCAACTGGAAGTTAATTCAATTTCCTCAGGAATATTTTACAGATAGAAATTTCCATGAAAACACCCCACAAATTGGATGTTAAGGGTTTCCCACATTGATGTCTTCATCAATAAAAATTCATCATGATGATATTGGAAAATTGCAGAGAGATTTGTGGCGATGGCCAAATTGAGGCGAGCATATTGAGTGTCTTTGTCGATGGAAGTTGCTCCATAAATTCACATCTTTGCTATATATATAATACATAGATATGGCAGAAAAAACCCTCTCGGTGAATCAGGATGAAGAGCGTTGATTTTTTTCTCCTGACAGTTGGAACTGTAATATTTCGGGGAATTGCTCGAGGATTTTCCTCTCTCTCACTGAGCCTGGTATGTGGAGATGTCCAGAGGGCCAACACGGAGATCCGCCAGTGAGTTGGTATAAAACCGGTGGAGAGTATTATGGTGAAAGCCTGAACTGTCAGATTACGCATTCATTGGCATGAAATGAAAACGGCTCGTTAAAATGAACAATGTCTGTGTGCAAAGTATAAAATATCCCACCCCCTCCGCCGCCCCCCTCAGTCCAATGTTCATCCGCATTGAAACATTGCCGGGTGAGCCCTTAAGCGGTGCAGATTTACTCGTCCAAATCAGAGGCGATGTTTGCCATAGCTGCGATGATACTCGGACAGACTCATCCTCTGAGTTCAATTGAACATTGGCCCTTGTTGAAATTGCCGAAACACAATCACTAAATAACACACCCAGACACAAATTATTGCAAATACACTCGTCCGTGGTGAAAGTTGATTTTCGACATTCGCACTCCGGCTATTATCTTGTTGGATTGTCCAATCAATGGAGCTTGGGGGTATATTCGATGCAGATGAGGAAGAAAGAAAGATGCAATTCGAGTTTAGAGCTTTCCGCCAATTTCTATTTTTTTTTAAATTATGTTTTACAAGATTTGCTAAGACCAAGAATTATAAGACGAACGGATATTCTTAGAATTTCTATAGTTATCTTGAGTTTCGATTAAAATTTTGTAATGAATTAAAATTTTCTGTGAATAAAACTTTAAATAATTAATTTAAATTCTAATCTCAAGGATTGGGCTCTGAGTTTATTTCTTATCTAGATATTGCCAGATTTTACAATCATGTATTATACATCGTTATATGTTTAAACATATAGATTTTTTAATTTTATAACACTAAAATAATAAGAAACTTTTAATATTTTAACGTATTAAAAACAAGAAATTTTTTAAGCTAAATCCCAACAATCAAAGTGTACACTTGAATGAAAGTAAAAGGTGTATTTCGAAGTTGAAATGCTAATAGGCATAAAAGTTAATTTTTATGGATATAAAATTCAAGCATATGAACTTTTTTGAATATTTTCAACAAATTTTGAGTCAACTTATGAAATAAATCTATTTAACTTTATTATTTGAATTCATTTTGAACTTTTTGAAACTTTAAATTACTCTTAAAAATAAAGAGTCAAAAAAATTCTTGAAAAATTGTAAAGCTTTTGTATAAATTTTAGAAGATTCATAGATCTTTGAAGATTCTGGTAGGTCTTTAAAAATTTTGTTTGCCTTCTGAAAACAGCCAGAGTATTTTCTTAGAGTTTTCTTTGTAAATTTTCCTTAGCTTTCAAGCTTTTCAATTATCAATTAAAGCTTTAATTGATAATTGATTAAATTGACATCCAAATCTCTCGTCTCGAGCTTTAATAGAGAAAATGAAAGCTCTTCAGACATTCCGAATAGCAGAAAGTGTTGAAGAGCTTTCATACTAAATATGAAAGTAGTGGAAGTGGTGTACATCTTTTGAACTTAATATCTCCCCCTTGACTTGAACTTTCTTCTCTTCAAAAATTTTCTAATAAATTTCGCCTAATATCTTGACAGAAAGATAAATCAAAAGTGATATTTTTATGCCACATTCTCCCTAAAAATATAAAGCTCTCTCGAGTAAGGAGTCGTGATGTGCTTCAAGAGCTCAGGATTAGAAAATTCACCACACTTGGCGCTATTTTTCGGGGCGCAAACATTTAAATTTTCAAGGCGAAAGGGTTGTGCGCCCTTTTGGCCCCTCATTCCCAGAGGGGCGAAATCGGTGATGGAGAGCATGTGGAGGTTGTGGTTGACAGGGAGGCACATGGGGTAGATGGATTGACGAGGAGATCGTGAGTGAGTGAAATGGTTAATAATTAATTTTCTCTCCTTGTTTATTTATGAAAGGCAAATGCAAATAAATTCAATTGGGGATTTTGTTGACAGATACTTCTCAGACTCTGGGATTTTTCTTCCGCTTTTCGGGATTGAGGCTCTCGAGGATCCTCGAGAAAATCACGATTGGATTTCTTTGGTGATTTTCGGGTTGGGGGGCATGGGAGAAAATGTGCCGCATGAGGAAAAGGCAGCACAAAGTAAGCATTAGTGCCTGAAAATTTGCAAATTGAGATGTGTTTTGTGTTGGCACAGGATGTTTGCACAAGAAACACTCAAATATGACTATATCAGATTATATTTTGCCATCCCCCCATCCCGAAAACTCTGTGTATGTGTATGACAAAGCTTTGGAAGATTCTACCTTTGGCACACACTGTCGAACATCTTCTGAAAATCTAACAAGTCGACAGAAGAGCGCCTTGGCGACAATCTGCTGAAAATTCGTCCAGGAAATTAATTATTCACCCATTTCATGTAAATTTTCAAATTATAATTTCATCAATAGAAATATCCCAGCCCAAGTGCTTTCCTCGCGCGAAAACTTTTACCCACCTCATTCACTCATTCACCACTAAAGGTGTGGTGAAAGTTGTCTAATTGAGAGCTTTTACTGTAAGATTTAATTTAGCGAAAGCTCAAAAGTTATCTATTATATATCGATTTGCTAATTTTTCATAAGCGGTTATAAATTACATATAAATGCATATATATAATGCGCTATTTCAACGGAAATACGCAAAATATTTAAAGAAGAAAAAAATATAGCCTTTTGTAACATAAATTGTTCTCAATCAATGAGACCTTACTGTTTGTGTTTGAAACTTCCTCTCTTCAAAGGTTCCATACTTTTCTCAAACTCACAAGGTAACTTCATGTCAATTCAGCTCGAGGGATAAAATGACATGCAACAAAATGCACTGGGATTTGCCCTCACACCACCCCCAACATAATTCAATTGATTTTCCATTTGAGCTTTTCGAGGTGATCGAAGAGCTTTAACTGGCGAACAAGTTAAGTTACTTTGCGGGTGAAGTTACACATTTTGCATACAAATTTTCCACCACTCATGGGGCAAAATTGCGAGAACATCAATTCAAGTTTTCCCATTTAATGTTTGAGTGAGCAGAAAAAAGACGAAGGCGATATGAGGGCGCGCATAGGGAAAATCTGCATAATCCTTGATTGATCGAAAAAGGGAGAGAAAAGCTCTCCTCTAAAACCCTCCGCACCAAAGAGCTTCGCTTTTTCTTCTCTCGCCCTTCTCTTGTTCTTCAATGAGTTCATGGGAGGATGTAAAGTAGCAAATTTTACTCCCATTAATTAGTCAGGCAGAACAAATTAGCGTCCGTCAATGTTTGGAAACTGCATTGTTCCATCCAATTTAAACTTTTCAGTGGCCGTCTCGTTAGAAAAAATGAATGATTTCCCGAGCTTCTTCTTATCTCCCTTGCGAGCCCTTCTTGAGCACTTTTTTTCCACACTGCCCAGAAGAGTAATGACTGTGGGGGTTGTACTTGAGGAAAGTTTCTTCAGGAGCTGGGCAATTAGCTGGTGAACACCATCTGCAAGATGCGCATCGTTCTGCCAACCAAATTGTCGGCCTCAGTGCGATTTTCGTATAAATTAGACGGGCAACCTGTTGGAAAATTGGTCGGATCTCTTCCGAGCAAATGCCCCACTAATTTGCCCTGCAGAATTATTAAATGCCCCCCATCTCAAGCCCCCTTTTCACTGCACAAGATGCATTGAGGGAATAAAAACATCCACTTCAACGGTTCGCTGTAAAGGGAAGCCCATCCACAACTCTTTTATTCCGTGTTGTGTGTATGAAAGATTATCTCATCCTTTTTGTACCCCAGCAACAAATGTACCCTTGCGGCAACAGAGTTGAACAGAAGTTTAGAGGGAAAGCTGACAAATTTTAGATAAGGATTAGATAAATGTTGAAAAATGTGAAATTATTTGAATTTTCACAAGACTAAAGCAAAAATGGCAGAGTATGAAAGATAGGGGTATGAACTCTTCCTTCTTTGTAGATTTCCACAAAATAGCTTTAAATTTTCAACTAAATAAATGTTTTAATAAGAAAAATCTTAAGTTTTCTGCCAAACATAAGCTTATAGCAAGGCTTAAGCTAAAAGCTAGCGTTAAGTTTAAAAATAGTCCTTTGATTAAAGCTATCCATAAATTTTAAACTAGCCTTAAGCTTGCGTTAAGTTTAAAGCCAGCCTTTATTTTAAAGCGAACCTTAAGTTTAAAGCATTAAGTTTAAAGCTAGTATAAAGTTTGAAGCTACTCTTAACTTTAAACCGAGCCTCACGTTTAAATTTAAAGCATTAAGTTTAAAGCTACCCTTAAGTTCAAAGCTTAGTCTTAAAACAAGCCTTAACTTCAAAGTGAGCCATTAGTTAAAAGCTAGATTTAAGTTTTAAGCAAACCTAAAATTTAAAGCTAGCCTTAATTTTAAAGTTCTAATCTTGGTTCTAATTAAGTTTAACCCTTTGAGGACCACGGCGTTGTGGGCCATCGCATATGTTTTTGCTAGCAAAATTTTGAAAATTCTCGATTTTTGAACCTAAATATAATTTTCCAGGGAAAGTCGGAGATCCAAACTATATTTTTCCCTGCATGGTACATCTTTCTACTATTCAAAAATGTACAAGTGAGAAAAATTAAGCAATGGGAAATATCGGAAAAAAATCGATTTCTGTTGGGGTCCTATAGGACCCCGTGGTCCTCAAAGGGTTAAAGCTAGCCTTAAGTTTAAAGCAAATCTTAAGCTTAATTAAACCTTAAGGCTACTTTAAACCATATTAAGTGTTAATTTTCCATTTATCTCTTATCTATTTCATCATCAACTCAAACCCACCTCGCCCAAAACACACGCTCATTTGGCGCTCTCTTGCAAGCTGTATTAATGTGTTTTCCTCCTTTTGTTGCAGGTTGTGCTTTTGTTAAGTTCAGCTCTCATCAGGAAGCACAAGCAGCCATCACAAATCTACACGGGAGTCAAACTATGCCGGTGAGTGGTTGTTCATCTTGTTTACCTGCCTTTTTCCGTCCGCCTTCCTGCCCTAATTACTCTCCTCCGCAGTACCGGGGCTTTTTTTAATTAACAACCATGCACTTGTCTCTGATGACGAGAATTCGACCATCCCTTGCGAATTCCTCCACATTCCAGTCCAAGCAAATCGCCGTGAAATTACTCCAACAATTGTAAATTCCACACCCAGAGGATGTAGCAATTCCTAATTTAATCCACTACAAGCTTTCGTATGACGGGGTGGCATTATCATATTGGAACTTTTCGGGCGGATGAAAAATAATTTCACACCCTCGGGAAGACAGTTAATTAGGGGTGCTGATGAATTAGCCCTCGGGAAGATCAAAAGGAATTTAATTCAGCTCCATCTTCTTATTTTCCCCATCGACAAGGTGTGTTCAGTTTCGGAAAAGTCATACAGAATTTGCAACTGATGAAAATTCATGTGTTTGCTTAATTATTAAGCATTTCACATTCACTTCATTTGCACTCTTCCATTTTTTCATGATGCTATGGAGCTTTTCAATCATGCGCAAGGACAAGTCTTCGACATTTCGCGCTATTTAATTTGCCATTTTAATTCAGAGGGTAAATATAGAGAAATGAGGTTTTCGGGCAAACGGAATGATAAATGAGAATCTTGTGTATCAAATTTATATAAGAAAAATCAATGAAATTTTTGAAATTGTTCGAAAATTCTGTTTGTAAATTCCATTTTCGAAAGTGAGAATTTATTTTCGAAAGCTAAGGTTTTAGAACCTCTCTAAAATATATGAGATTTGATCATTTGAAAGCAATTTTTAAATCAATTAGCAAGTTTTTGCCTTGAAAGTCCATAGTCCAGAAATTTGGCGCCAAAACTGATTTTCTTTCTTATTCAAAATTACTTTAATCCCTTTGCATTACTTAATGCAACAGTAAGTTTTTATCATATACTAACTACTCTATTACCAAAATCTATCGTAATAACTCTTCAGATTTGAATCAATTGGTCTAACGGTTTTTTCCAAAGATTTTTCAATCGAAACTTCAAAATTTTCTAGTATTTCAAGGAGTTTGATCCACTAATGGATTAATTTTAGAGTAAAGCACAGAAAGTCTGCTCTCATGATAGTAAAAGCTCATCAAACAGAGTATATCTTCGGTGACAGTCGTGACTGAAGGAGTGGAATAAATTCGTCCCATTTTACTTTGCATCACAATCACCGTGTGATTTTCCTTGCAACTGGGGCATTTTCTGCATTCACGTGAAACTGTAAGTCATTGCTAATGATTGTGTCCAGATCCAGAGCGTGGCTGAACAAAAGGGCGAGACGGGGTGGGTGGAGAATGTGGGCAGTGCCTGAGAGATAAATAGAGTGTGGAGCAATTCATGCCACAGCCATTTCCATATATCTTCGCCCAAGTCTCCCTGGGAATGGCCACAGTGTCCGGCTTCCTCATGAATCTCACCCGAACACTGCCACTTCTCTGATCATTTGTCGCGTCCTATGCTATATGGAGGCCCCTAACGAGCCACCATACTCCTTGGTTGTGTGTGTGTTTTACAAAGTGACAATCTGACAACTGTCCACAGAAGGATCTCTTCCACTGACACATCACAAGTCTCTGAAATCACAATCTCTTCTGCCGAGAAGAGGACTTCAGACAAAATTTATGGAGGAAATTGTGTTATTCTCAGCTCAAGTGACGGTTTGAATGAGTTTTCGAAATTCTAAACAAATTCCAAACATTTAAAATTAATTTTCGAACACAATAATTTTAAAACAGTTGCCTTTTAGTCAATCTTGATTAATTTATTCCAACGAGAAGCTGATTTGATGCAAATCTGGGAAGGAAATAGTCTCCCGGTCAAATAAAATTCGAAAAAGTTTTAAATGAAAATGTCATTTAAAATTTATTTTCAAAAACTTAACTTTAGAACTAGTTAACTTTCGACAATGCAGTTTAATTTATTCGAACAGAAAGCTCCGCAAAAACAAAAAATGTATGAGAAATAGACGAAATAGTTTTGAAGCATCTATTGTGAAATTTTTATCTTATCAAATATCAGATTGAATGAGTTTTAAAAAACCATTTTATTTGTTATTGACTTCGAACCAGTACAATTTTCGGCAATGCATTTTAATTTATTCGAAGATTTCCTAGAAGATATTTGTATATATATATCTCACATTGCATATCGTTATTTCCCTCCCTCGTCATAAAATACAATAATTGCATGTTTCATTGCCCACCGTTAAAAATTTAAATTATCATATATCGCACAAATGGCTCCGAATAGAAATATCGAGCAATAAACGTGATTTCTCATCCACACCAAATGCCCAATTTTGCTTGAAATGAAAATAAAAACTCACTCTCCGGCCCCCCGAAATTTTACAAAGTATCGAAAATTGGATGAAAAGTTTGGCAATAAAATACATAAAGGATATCGTAAATTGTATGCCTGAAACACACAAAATTGCTCATTAAAATGCTCCTCGGAATGACTTTAATTATGACCGAGAGGATTTTGTCGGAGGCGCACTGATTAAATTCCTTAAGTGTTACATTGGAAAGCTTAAAGGGGGTGGTATGGGTGGTGAGGACTTTGCCTTTTTTCTCTCCTCCTTCCACCCCTTAAATATATATGGATGGAAAAAAATTTGGGAAAGCTATTGGACTGTGAAAAATCGACATTATCCACTGGCCGTAAATTCTTAATGGCACATTTTCCAGTTATATCTCTCGCCCAACAGCGACAATTAATAATCGCTTCCCGCGCACTCTCAGCATCGTCTCTTTTTGGGTCTTTTAGTATAACATTGAGGGAAAAACCGTGCCAGGAAGTCCTTTTGCAAGATAGATGGTCAATTACTCTATCTCCTTTAAGAAAGTTAATATGTATGTCCTATATATATTTCAAACACTCAAGAATTCCATATGGAGGTGTTATTCCATGCAAAAGGCACCTCCGGTAATCGCCTCAGAGGGAGGATTCTGGCGCAGGTATTCCACTGCCTGGAATACTTGCGGAATGCCCAGCTCAACTGGCCGAAGGATCAGAACCGAGGGAGAGTCTGTGGCGGACCTGAGGGTGGGCGAACGTGCGCCAATGAGCCGCCTCACCCATATTTTGGCCCAGAAAGAGCCCACCCTCGAACCTGTCGCCATCTCTCTATCGTATTACGTGGCACAGGTGTGTCTTATGGTTCGATATGTGTGTATAGCACTCAATTTACTTTTATTATTTCGCCAGCTCTCGTGGACGCTTTTTTCGCTCAGCCGTATCTCTCCGCGAAGCACACCCTTATTGTAGGATTTCACCCCCTCGAGGCAGGCATGCCAGAAATGCCATTTTTGCCATACACCAAAAATTACACGCGCGGTCGACAAAGTGAATTTTTCCAACCCATGGGGGTGGTGACAACCATATAAAATAGCTTAAATTGGCGGCAACTGCTGCATTTTTCATCCCCATCATTTTAGGCGGGGAGTGGAAGTTGAACGACTAACAGACATACCAATTAAAGTTTCATGATCGACAAATGAGATTTTTTTTCACAAAAAAAAAATATAGATGGAGCCACTGTGAGCTCAATTGGTAAAAAAAACACAAAGTTTCGTATCACCCTGTTCCGATGGGTCCCCCTCTCCTTTATCGCAATTTTTGTCAAATAATAAACTTTTTTTTAGAAAAGCAAAAATCATCCAAATCGGATGGAAATTTAAAGAAAATGGCAGAAGTTTTCTCAATTGTTATTAAATCATTAGGAAATGGATGAGGCACTCCTTGAGAACTATAAACAATTTAATTCCTCACCCACTGTTGAAGCTCTCTCGCCATCAGGGAAGTGCTATGGCGCAAAGACGATGAAAAACACACTCTTTGCGGGAGAGATAGAAGAAATTGTATTTGTATTGATTCAAATTTATGCAAATAAATTTTCCACTCCACTGAAGGGCTCATGAATTATGTGCCAGAGGGTGGGTGGCATGTGGGTGAAATTGAGGGTGGGATGGGAGGAGGAAAAAAACACGACAGAGTGAGCTTGAGGGATGAACGAGAGAAATATGGGTATGTTAATTTCAATTTAATAATTCAACAGCTCACGTATAGTGAGTGTTACTACTGTCGACATAAATTATTGTAAATTTTTCGCAATTAATCACTAATTTATGTAATAAAACACGCGGTGGGAGGGTGAAAAAGCTCTGCGGTATTCTCAATTTCTATGCCGTTTTTTTTTCTTCTTGCTGCAGCACTTTTTTGCGTCGTTCCTTTTACCGAGATTGTGATAATTCATTGTGAAGTGAAAGTGAAAAATTCTTTCATAGTTTTGGCTGGTTATCATGGGAAAAGTTTTCATCGTGAGCAATTACTTGGGGGGTGAAAAAAATAAGGGATGAACAGGAGTTGGTAGAGAATTCGTGACGGGGTGAAAACGCGAAAATGATAAACAATATTAGCAACAATAGCTGTCCACAGCAACACTTTATTCACTTCTTTTCGCCATCATCAATTTGGAGACGCCGGAGAACGGTGGAATCAGCCAATTGTGAATCCCCAAACAATGAGACTGTCTCGTGCAGACACTCTCTCAAGTATATTTTCTGGGGCAAGTCCCATAAATCAATCGGAAAGATGTTAAAGCTCACAATCCGATTTAATGAAAGCCACTACGAGACGAAAGAGGATAAAATTTGCCACCCCCTACCCCCTAAAATCTTTAACCACTCATTGGTCTCATGTCCATCCAAAGCAGAATTGGTAACAATTTTCGGGACAAACTCACTGGAGAAAACTATTGAGTTTATAAGCAATTAAAGTTGTTCAATTCAATTTTGAGAAAGTTGCCCCTCCCAAAAACCTCTGAATGTCGTAACTTAGGCAAAAATGAATAAATGAGGTGAAAGGTTGGAGTTTAAGAGCGCCTATTCGGTGCCAAGTGACACAATTTTGCTTTTAAAGAAATCCCCGTGAGAATTCTTAAGTGACACCGAGACGGTTCCATCTGCAAATCACCATTTATGATGGGAAAGTAATCAGGAAAATTGAGAAGGTGATTGGGTTTATTATTCTCAAGAGAAATTGATGGATATTATGTGAAGTGAAAATGTATACCTAAGCAGCATAGAATACATATATCCATCAATGCGGTAATTATAATAATAATTTTAAATCAAGGAGAGTATTTTGAATTTCAAAACACTAATATTTGATTTGAATGTTTTTGTAAATTGGATAGTTTAACTAGGCAACAAACACAAGCAGAAATTTAAATGATTATGTAGTGATTTTGGTGAAATTTTAGGGAATTTTATGCATCACCACAGTTTTAATGACTTGAAGATTCTCTGACTTATCAAAAAGATCTTTTTTTATCCTTAAGACATTTTCCTGATATGCTAAAATCAGAAGCTCTTGGAAGTTTTTTCAGAGCTTTAACAAGCAAATTAATATTATGGTTTTTTGAAACTTTTTAACAATTTTTGGATCAATTGAGAGTTGTTTATTAAACAACTTCTTAAGAAATTTTCAGATAATCCAGAAACTTTTTGGATTTCCGAACATTAGAACATACGAATTAAAATCTTTAACCGATTTTGAAAAATTTTTTTAAGCTTTTGCTTTAGAAACATTAAAAGCTTCTCGCAATTACATTTTTAAAAGTTATAAAAAATTCCATACAAATTTTTAAAAAATAAAATTAGTATAGAACATTCAAGGAAAGCTTTTCAAGATTTGGTAAAAAAATCATAATTATTTTCAAAGCTTTATTGCATTAAATATAAAGCTTTTCGATGATAGCTTAAAGACTTTTTAAAATTTGGTTAAGTTTATGAAGAAATTTAGAATTGTTTGAGGATTTTTGAAAGTTTTTTAAAAAATATTCGTAGAGCCATCAAAAATTGTGAAGCTTTTTGATCAATTTTTGAGCTTTTTTGCATTTTGTTTGCGTCTTCCTAAATATGTATAATATCACAAGAAACTTCCAAAATTTCTGAAAGCGCTGAAAATAAGGAAACAGAGAATTGAGTGAAAGTTTCCAACATTAAAAAATTTAATTACATATATTTGTAACATCAACCCTCTTCATTACCAACTAAGGATATTTTTCTATCAATTCAAAAATTTACCCCAAAATCTCTTCCTTTTCACCTCAAAGCCGATGAAATCATTTGATAAAATGAATGTTTATAATTAAAATAGCAAATTGTGATTGAATTTCGGGGTGATTAATTGTCGGTTGGTTGTGTTTGGAGATTGATTGTGAGGCGTGACACGAAATGAAATTTCTCTGGTGTGTACATTGATACAATTAGCAATTTATGGATATATTGCGATGACTGGGAGAGATCAATCTCCTCACATTGCCCAAGTTTCTATATTGGGGTTGGAGCAATCAAGTTTATTTGTCCCTTAATCTCTAATTAGGGGCCACATTGTTCTGTGACGTGCAATTTGAAGATTGTTTGAAATTCGGGCAAAAGGGACGGGTAATTTCGTGTGATTAGAGGCATTTAATGTGATATGTCTGATCCCTTAGTGTTTGGCCCTTAATTTTCTCAGGCACAAAATTCATCACATACACGCGCTCTCTGGGTGGAAATTCTCAGGGAAAAATTCCAGCCATTCTGCCTCCCCGCACCGCGGTTTGCCACTTTACATTGTTATTAGCCATAAAATATTCATCCTGGAGGAGAGCATTGGGGAGAAAAAATCTCACAGCGTGGGTGTTTCAATTCAAACTGAGGAATTTACACACGAAAGGGCTTCACAAACGTGAAAGTGCGTCGGATTTTCTTTTTTTTTTTTGCACCAGCCCTCATATTGAGCCAATTTAAATATAACACATTTTCAATGAATATTGTATAAGATGTTACACATAAACACCTTAAGAAGTACATCTGTCTCGAGGGAGAACGCAAAAATCACTGGGGTTAAGCTGAGAACCGAAAAGAGAAGAATCACTAAAGAGCCCAAGAAGCACACATGGAGCCCCTCCCAAACAGCTTAAATAATTTTATTGGTCAAAATGTAGTCATAACGACTATTCTTTCACTAATGGTAATGAAATGACCACAAGGGGGTATTTTTCATGACCTCCATCGTCAATCTCAGCACTTGACAGCCCCGCATCCACTGAAAGTCATTAAGTAAATTGATGGTTGCAGCATTGCAGGGGAAAAGAAGCGAGTTTGTGTTGTGGGTGGGTTTGTGTAAAGTGAAAATTGCATTTGATCAATTGGACTTGTGTTCATCGCGAATGATTTTAATCACGTGAGAAAGTGTCTGCTGGGGGTGGGATGGCGAACTAGAGCACATCATGTGAACTAGCATAAATTCCACGTCAGTTGATTTATGGGCTGAGGGACAATTTTTCACATTCCGCTTCATTTTTTATCATCCCCAGCACTCCTCCACGGATGTTGCATGCAGGCAGCGTGTAATGGAATAAAAAATTGACTCACGTATGTGTTGACGGTGAGAGAAAATGTATTACAAGGAATGGCATTTCCTACCAAATGAGACGCTTATATGAACTCATTTGATATGCTTCCGATTGTGAAATGTGGAGCTTCCCCCCTGCGTTCACGTGCGCCCGAAAAAAAGGCAGAAATGTGAGAGAATGACACGCATAAGGGAAGAAAAAAAGCGGAGACAACTTGTAAAATTTCACCTTTCCTCCTTTCATATGCAAAACTTTTTTATATTGAGGATTCATCATTTTCCTCATTTTCCTCTCACACCCACTTTTATCAGTTAAAGCTGAGAGAAATTCCTACCCTTCGTCCTCAATCAACTTGTTTACCCAGAAATATATGTAGGTAGATATGCGTATTTTTTATGAGAAGAGAACGAGAACATGAAGAATGATGTGTTTATTAAGATCTTTTATCTCTGATTATTTCCCATTTTTTATTACATTCCTCTCCTCTCGAATGGAAAATTCAATATCAATTGGAATTTTTTCTCTCTCCGCCTACAGACATTCCAAAATGAATTGCTTGATACGCTTTGATGTTCTTAAATTCAAATTAACTACGATATGACCATATTATGACTATAAATTTAGAGAAAATTAGATCTTAAGTCATTCAAGTGATTTATTAGTCGCAACGAGGTCATGACGACTCTGTGACAACCTTTCCAAGTAATTATCAAATTTAAACGCTTTCTCTATTTTAGAAAATTGTATGTAGCTAGAAATTGTGTTTGAAGTGAAGTTGACTAAATGTTTATTGACTTTTGAATAAAATCAAGCAAAGTTTCTGCAACATATCCCAAATGTTTACCCTTCTTCTCCATATCATCATACAAATTAAACTTTAAGGATGCGTGAAAGTGCACTCTTCCCTTCTATGCACAGCTGGCATAAATTATAATACTTAAAATGTGTTGAAATTGCGAAATCCTCCCTCGAGGCTCTCTCAAGTTACTTTTTAGCCTTTCATGAACAATCTCACCCAAAAGTCTTCCATGTGGAGCAATTTTATCGCAAATCTAGATTGAAACTTCTCTTGTTGTAGTTTTTTTGGCTGGTCGGAAAAAAAGAAAGATATTTGAGAGAAAATGTGAAACATTTCAACTAATGTGTCTGTTTGTGGGGGAAAAGAACGTGAGATTATGGTGAAGAAAGGTCACACTTTTACCCGTTTTTTCCTCAGAGTCTTTTTTTGTACAATATCACCCCCGCAAAGAGACATTTTCAGCACAGTTTTGGGCTTCTTTTTGTGTGTTGCCCCTGAAGAGCTGCAAACAGAGAATGTTCTCCCTCACATTTATGACACTGCACGTATAAATTTTTATTTTATTGCCACAATAATGGCCTCCATTTCCTGGATCGAGGGAAGTAATCTCACCGCTGGGTGGCAAAGAAAAATCGCCCCGTAAGCATTACTGCCTCAACGGCGAGGAAGTGATTTTTCTCCAGTTAGTCAAATTCATGCTGCTTGGGGATGATTTCTCATGTTGTCTTTCGCGGATAATTTTTCATTGGTAGAAAATTTGCTAATTAACACATTTTGCAGCCGAGGTGGGAGAAAAAGGTAAACAGAGCCGTCCAAATGTGTAAATAGGTTCTCATTTGGGAGTGTGAAGATAAAATAACAATGAAATACATTTAAATATTCGCCAAAAGCGGACGGACCCCCAGTGTTGTCCCTCCCAGGGCGTTCTAATGACTGTCCAAACAGAAATTTGCATATCCGACCAAACATACTTTGCATAGGGTCCATTTCTACATACAATTTATTCACAAAATGCACCCAATTGAGCTTTCCAGGGGTCGCTGATACACGGGCATATATATTCAAACATTTTAACTACTCCCGCATTAGCATTACACGGCTATATGACTGGGGATGTTGACTCGCAATGCCCACAGAGAATTTACATTTGGCCAGCCAAGAGCACAAAGAATAACATAGAGGGGATACATTTTCTCTCTTGCTAATGCAACACCCAATTCTTTCACCCTCGAGAGACCACCAGCCATGCTGATGGATTCCCGCGCAAATGAATGCACAAGCACGAATTTTCGGGGAGCCATTCGCCACAAGAACCACCACAGAGTGTCTGAATCAGCCTGGCAGGAAAGAGTGGATTTTGAATTTTACTGGATTACGAGGGTTTTTGGGGCCACCCCAGAGGTGACACTTTTCCCCGGCTAAATGCCACGAAACGTGCATAGAAATTAAGAGATCAGATGCTGATAAGGTGGTTGGGATTCTCATTACATCATGCGAAAGAGGATTTCCAGGACAAATATTGCTGCTGAATTAAGATATAAGAATGTTCTCAAGTAGTAAAGGTTTCATTTATGGAAAAGTAAATTTTTTAAAGCTAGCATAAACAAATTGTTATTTTTTATTTTAAAGTAAACGCTGCATAAATCTTGACACAGCAATTTTTATCGAATTGAAACGTGACGAAAGAATGCTTTTGCTTTCTTCTATATAAATTTATTTTTATTACTTAATTATTTGAATGGGATTTCTAAGAAAGTAAAGGGAAACTGACTCTTCTATGGTAAAGGGTTATAGAGAACGCTGCCCTGACCAAGCCCACCATACATTTTTCCAATAATTTTTTTCATTTAAGTTTTCTAAATGATTAAAATGTCTAGAAAATTAGTGAAATCGTATTAAAGCAAATCGCGTAAGAAACAAAGTATATGCTTGATGGGTTAAAATGATTACAGTGAATTCATAAAACTGCCAACTTCCGACCCACCCAAATGCTTCTTGTGTAAAAAAATCCAAACATCTCATCAATTGGTCACTAAATTTTCCTTATAAGCTTTCCTGATGACTCATCGTCCGGATTCACTGCGATAGCCAAGGGATGGGCATCGGAATTTGCACATCTGAATCAACCCCTTAAAAGAAATTGGACAAACACTTCTCGCCTCCATATCGCGAGACCGTAATAAGTGCGGAAATGAGGGAGAGGCACCTCACGTCTCGTCGGATGCGTGCTTGTGCGCCATAATTGGAGGGTGGGTCCGCGATCGGTGCTCAAGTGACGTCCGGAAGTGGTCTGAGTAATAGAGAGGTTTCCATGTCTGTGGCGGCAAGCATGTGAGGAGCGGGGCGAAGGGCTTATGATTAAGTGATTACAAATATTTGCACAATTATTATAGGGAAATTTTGTGCCACAATGGGTGGAGACAGGGTGTGTGCTCTGAGGAGTTCTGCCCTCGAGGATAAATTCCAATATCCTCGCGAGGCGCGCTGTATTTGCACGGCGAGGTCATAAATACGATAGTTAATATTTTGGGTTGGAGTGAGCCCGAGGCGGGGGGTGGAAGAGCGCGCTGGGAAATCTCTGGCGAAATGTAAATATTTCCCATCCAGAATCCACACCCCCGTCTAAATTCACGCGTGATTCCAAATGAGATGTATTTTAATTAAATGCAAAAATATTTTCGCTCGCGAGCACGTCTTCAAATGTTGAATTTCTCATGTTTACCGAATTCATCTCCTTAAAATCTCACCAAACAGAACTCGCTCCCTTTCACCATCAAAGAACCCGAAAAACACCCCTTGGCAGCATTTTGCCAAGACATTTTGCAACACATTTACGTCTGTGAATTTTATATCAATCTCCCAGTTGTGGCACCCATTTGGTGG
This sequence comes from Phlebotomus perniciosus, assembly GCA_918844115.2. Lineage (NCBI taxonomy): Eukaryota > Metazoa > Arthropoda > Insecta > Diptera > Psychodidae > Phlebotomus > Phlebotomus perniciosus. The sequence goes on from CAKKOB020000017.1 coordinate 112,568, forward strand.
AAAGGAATACCCTTCAAGTAACAGAGAAAAGGACGATGTGAAATGTGATGAAAATTTATAGTGCGCTTTTTTATCTCAAAGCTTCATGCATCACAAAATTTTCACATTTCAAAAAATGCATCCACTCAGCGAATTATGAAAATTTGACGATTATTATGAAGAAGTGTATCAGAAAATAATGACACGGTGGCAAATGGAGAAGGACATTTGAGGGTGGAAAAACAGTAAAAATGATAAAGACGTCGTAAAAATATGAAAATACTCCTACAGCCTGAGATAATGCCATTCTTACACTTTTTTTTCCTTTCCTTCGTAAAGTCCTGCGAGGAAAGACTCCCGTAAAGAGAGACTACAAGGGCGACATAAAAGCTGGGAGAGTTTATAAAGAATGATGGAAATGAATTTTCTCTCAATGTCCTTTTTGAATGTTTAGACAGAGCACCTCATACCTATGCTGAAAATATTATTGATTTATATTAAAATTCTAAATATTATACATCGAACTTATAGGTTCCCAAGTGTAGGGTTCGGGTCTTTTGGTCGCAAGAGAAAAACAGGTAAAATTTAATAGTTTCACTTCATGTCGACTCCTATGAATTCCAGCATATAAACTACATATAGGCTTACCACATGCTTATTACTTTTCAATGCGATAAATTTGCATACAGCTAGAGAGGAAATGAGGTGAAAATTGTGGAGGCAATAAATTTTTCAACTTGACAAACTTTCCCATGAGCGAAACTTTGGCATCATTAGAAAATAAAAAGATTCACTTTCAAATTCAATTGTCTGTGAATTATGCTCTCTCTCTCTCTCTGAGTAACTTTATGCTGAGCCATTGAGAGATTTAATTTGTCGTTATGCTCGCAGCGGTTTAATAGGTTGTATATTTTTTTTTAGAGATATTTTAGTAGGATTTGTAGAACAATATTTGAGAATTAATAGAGCGTCATAATATTGTGCATAAATTTTGAATTTATCGCCTGGTTAGTTTTAATGCCTGGATGTCGCTGGCATCAGGTGTGTCTGCTAAAACCTCAGCTAAAACTAAAGATAAAGATTTCATATTAAGAAATCTCTCTTCTAAAATGACACGTTATATCCATCCCCTCTAAACCAAGAACGTGCAGAGAAAGTCTTTGGAAAAGCCATGAATATTGCGTGAGCCGGTAGAAAAAAAATATATAAATCTACAAGAAGAGGAAAAATACACTAGGAAATCTGTAACTTCGTCTCTTCCGTGACTCTTCACCAAATAATATTGACGATGTCAGTCCCTATCCTCGAAAGCTCCTTTGTTGGCGTCCCTTCCATTCTATTCTAGTTTTAAGGCGGATTCCCTACCCAGAGAAGCTCATCGAACTCAAATCGACTGTGACATATCGTTCCTTCAATTTCACTTTATGTATGACTTAACATTCGTATCTCCTCATTTTTTTTGCTCCGCTTTTTTGAGAGCAAGGAGGAAAATGTTTTCACGTATCTATTTTCATGTTCATATGTCAGCTCCATTTCACAAAAGCTGCCCCCATTCTCCCCCCGGCAGAAGTCATCTTCCACCTCTTGTGCATTACTTTTATTTTGTTCTCCCACCTCCCCTCAGATGGAATCTCTTGAAATGTATCTCTGGCCCCGTCTCACGAAAAATACACACAGAATCTATTTGTGCATCTATCAAATTCTCCAGTGGGCGGAATTGAGGGGGTGATTCTAGGGCTCTCCGCGTGTTCGAAAATGCGCTCTTTCAGCACTATCATCGTCAATATGCAGAAAAATTGAAATTGAAGTGTCGATCAAGAAGAGGGAGTGTCGACAAGTCTTCTCATTTTCCTCCCGCAAAAAATCTCTTCCACATCGGCATTTCTTGCATAAATTTAATTTTTACTTACTAAGCATGAGAGGTTGTTTGGTCGTGAATTTGATACGTGTACGTCTTTGACTAAGAAAATCTTCCACGTGAAAGATTTTCATCTTACTTGTCGCGGAAAAATGCTATTTTTGGCAGGGAATTGAAAAATGACGCAAGTCTAGTATTTTGTAATGAGAAAAAGCTCTCTAATTTGATCTGAAAACCGAGAAAATAATATTGAACTGAAGAGTTTGACAAAAATAGATTTAACGAACATTTCACATTCTGGATGATTTTTCATTAATATTCGCCCACATAAGATTAAGAAAAAGTATCAGAAAATATAATAGATAACCTAGAAATATAATATATTCTCTCTGATCTTATCGTTACTTTTATTAATTAAAAGACCCAATGAAAAGCAAATAAAATGTTTTTTTTAGAAAATCTGAAATACTTCAAGCGGAATTTAACCTAAAATTCCATTGCAAATTGCAAAATGTAGTATAAAAGCTTTTCCTAACGGGAGCTTTCGTACAACTGCAATGTGTATTACAATTGTCCTCCATACTATTCTATATACTTAGCTGTTCTTGAGAACCAGGTCATTTTTAACTCGTGACTCAATGAGCAAGGCTTGAAACTGAGAATAATTGCAGATGAAATTTGATCGAAACTAATTATATCGGGAGAGTTGAAATTAGCATCTAATGAGGAGATGTGAAGCCGTGAGGGTGTCGTGGAAGTTACTAGTCAGTAACTCTATTCCATAGTGTGAAATTCGATGCCGACATCGGCCGAGAGACAGAAGAGTGATTGAGGATATGGCAGAGGACACAGTTGTGTTGGGAGCAAATATATATGAAAATTACAGGACATCCACACATTGATCCAATTAATAATGAAACTTGAGTGAGCTTCTAATTAAATTGATTGTTTGCCTCTTGGCTGGGAGAAACTTAAAGTGCGGATGGCGAATCTATATTGGAATTGCACGTGACTTGAAAAATACATTTCTGGTGAGAAAATACTTTACGACCAAGAAAATTATGACCTCTCAATGGCCACTTATGGTCCTGGCCAGATGAGCATGTCTCCACGTTTGGGGCTCCTTCGGCTCTATCTCGAGAGACCCACGCTTTTCTAATGAATGTAATGAAAATTGCCCTATGGTGGAGCAAAAAGGTTGGAAATTGCTTTTAATTAATTGATCCCCATTCCATGGGGTGGCCTCCTTCATATTCTGCACATTGGAATACCATCCAACACCATCCTCGCTATCATTTTATATGATTAATAATCCCCCCTGAATTATTCAATGTGTTCCAATTTCACTCGAAAGCCACAAATATGATGGAAAATTAATATATAAAGTTTAATATCTCTCTTCATTGCTGAATACCAAAAATGTTTTGCATTATTTTCATTTCTACCACAATTTATTTACTGACTTTTTTTGCCGTGGCATATATAGTTTGTCCAATTGTTGATGAAATATTAACCCTTCTCTTCCAGTGGCCACATAATTAAATGAGAATTATTTTTCCACATATATGCATTGTGCCTACATAAAAACCGCGAGTTGTGCATGATTCAGTGCAAATTTGAAAACCCAGCCACTTGACGGCCAAATGGTGATAATTAATTGAAAATCCATCATCCAGAGGGCAAATACCAGACCGGAAAAGTGCCTAAAGAGGCAGAAATAAATTGACTTGCTTGTACAATGTAATGAGTCGAATGAAATTTTATTATTCGACTTAATTACTGTATATGAATTTTCATCGTGTGACATTTTCATTTTGTGTGCGCGACACCACATGCGAATTTATGAGTCCAACAAGTGAAAATTGCGCCAAAAAGGCGGAGAAAACATAATCGTGTGCGCGCGCGTGTGGATGAAATTTAATAATAAAGTGGTGACAAGCCACAATTACACACTGATTTGCTTATTCTAATGAAGTTTTATATGCGCCCTTCACCATCACATTCACGAAACACATTCTCACCACGATAAATAACCTCAGAATGTGGTGTTTTCACAGAGTTTTACGGTTTTGGGAATGATTGGTTTGGTTTTATCACAAAAGCACCAGTATTTGTGATAAATCATTGCATAAATGATGAAAATGCCATAGGGTAAATAAGATAAACATTTACAGATTTTAACCCCCTGATATCAATGATAGATATTAAAAAGCACAATTATATGAAACTGGGAACAGAATTACTTTAAATTTGTAGATTCGATGGGATAAAAATCCAGTTTTGAATTAACCCGTAAATTTGGTGTTTTCGCCCGGGATTTGTCTTCCCTTTACAAATTTTACTCGTATAAATTTTAAGTGAGATATCAAAAAACTCATACAAAATTACTTGAGAACTAGTCCTTAATTGAATAATGATGAATAAATTATATTGTTCATGGAAAAATTTGAATAAAAGCTGAAAACCTAAGTAATTTAATCATTTCTGAAGATCTATTTCTCACATATTTTTCTCGTTCTCCTTCCTCAATCAATTTGAGACAAAATTAAATTTCTTGTAAGATTAGATCTCGCAAAAATATTTAGATGTAGAACAGCTGTTATCTATTCATTTATGCGCATGATCATAGAAATAGATGTTATTAGCCTTTGACATTGAAAAACCGTTGTAAGCAATTGATGAACAATCTTAACTTGAACGAAATTTATACATATCTATTACATTAAAAGAAAGTCCAAATAGGGACAATTATGGAAGTTTTAATGATCTTATGGAGTATTATCGATAGCTCTCCGAAGATGTAAAGTCTCTTTCTACCTTCTACAATCTATTTGTCTCTAGTCTCAGAATAGACCAGAAAACAGTGGAAGAAGATTTTTCAAAATAGAAAAATAACGTAAAAGAAAATATGACCTCATAAAATTTCCGAATTGCAGTATTGCCCTTACGCGGTTCCCCATTGCGTATTTGGTCAATAAAAACCCAGACAGACCATAATAAGATTACTTAAACCATTAAAATAACCAACCTGCCTTCAGGATATTGTTAATTAGGAAAACATCCGGAAAAACTACCTCGTCTCTCATCGGATAAGAGGGACAATCTAATAATAACTTCTATCCTTTCTGTGTATCTTCTGACCGTGCTGGAAAATTGTTAAAATATTATTCTATTTGCAACCCTTCGAGGCAGCTCCCAGGTGGGTGGGCAAAAAAAGGCACATATATAACAATGCAAGTGGCCCGCGCGTTAAAGCATGAAAAAGCGAGTGTCAAGGCAGAAAGTGTCCTGGGCAAAAAGAAGAGGATGTGTGTGAAAAGTCTGGCGGAGCTATGAAAATTTCTGTCTGGAATAACATTATTGTAAGGGGGCCAGGCGGGTGGAAGAGTCTGTGGGAAAAATTGACTGCCAACTGCATGTCGGATATATAATGAAGCCAGGTGGTGTTCTCGCACAAAAATGGCACCAACTGTGCGACAGGGTAAAAAAAGCCCATGGGGCGCCTCCCCCCAACAATTTGCATGCATCGCGAATTTATTGTAGCTTGTCCACAAGTCACAGGTGAAATTGTAGTTCTTGAATTTTGCATGTGGGAGAGCTCTCACATGCTACTCCCTCTAGCGGGCGATAGGACCGATCTCCTCCTGGATATCGTGTCAATAAAACAACCCGGAAGGAGGCACAAGAGAGGGTCTCAATGGTGCCTTTCGGCATATTACAATGAAGGATTGTAATTTTGTCCTCCTCCTGGGTGTCGAATTGCGTGCCACAATCTACTTAGGAGGAGCACGTTCCACCCTTAAGTGGGAGCTGGTGTGGGTGTCCCATGGCTTGCCGAAAAGAGCGCCGCATAGAATGAAGGGGTGGCAGTAAAAGTTGCGTGTTTGTCGTTCCCCTCAGGAGCGATCCACACATATCTGAGCGTGGTTTGAATTATGTAAGGGTTAAACGATTCTACGTGTAATGGTGAAATGCGTGAAATTTTCCTGGGCAACTCACCGGGGAAGCACAGAGTCATTTTTCCACCTAAAGGCATTCCCCCTCATGACACCCATACATTTCAACCTTTTAAAACATCCCCGCGTGTCATCTCTCACAAGCTCCGTCGTGATAATGATGAAATTACAAAAATTCATTAAAACCCATTTAAATGGCTCATTAGGAGGCCCCAAAATTTATTCACCTGCGCTCAAATTGTCGTTTTGACAATTTCACGAGCCCATTACAAGTGTTCAGGGGGGGTGGTTTTGGCTGTTAGGTTGGGGGTGGGGGGAGGGGGGGACTTCACACCCTTTGCTATGGTGAAAACATATTTGTGTTGTGTGCAAGAATCTTATTGTTCTTGGGGCGGCGTATCAAAGAAGGGGCTGACTAAATGCCAAAGTAAACACCCGAGCATAAGTGATGAAACTTTATGACAGAATAAACTTGATGACTTTCACATATTTCACAATAAAATTATAAATTTTGCAAATATATGCCAAAGTAATGAGGACAATTTTCCTAACCCACTCAACAATTAAATCACACATCACATCAACTGCTGAGTGATTTCTTCTATGTCTCCCTCTCTGAAAGACATATTGCTCATTTATTTTGCATGAGACTCTCGTTAGGCTGCTGGCAGATTTTAGGGTGCTCCAGAGCCCATACAAATATCTGCTGTATATTATAGTAGAGCTCTTGGAAAGCGATTTTAAAGGGTATTTATGCAGTGTTTTTGCCAAGCTTGAGGAGGATGGGAAAACGTGACGATGCTCTGGGATAGGGAATTTCCCGCGAAATCTTCGAGATTCCCTTTAAATTGAAGAGAAAAAGAGTGTTGCAGAAAATCAAGTGACTCTATTTAAATTGGTGTGAAGATTTGCTCAAACAAGAGAACATCCAGAAGGGTGGAAAATGCTAAGCCATAAATAACATATTGACATTATTTTGCAAACATTCAACTGGGTGGCCCCTCCAAAGGGCCGTGCTGGTGCGTGTTGGAAAAAGGGAAATAAAATGAAAAATTCACAATACAGCCCCTGATGCTAATGTGTGAATTTTCCATCAATTTTTTACAACCATTTCAGTGCTTCACACTCGTTATGGCTCTCCTCTTTCTTTCTTTCTTTCTTTCCGGAGCGTGTGTGGGCAAATCATCTTGTGGGGTTGGTGTTTTCGCCCGGGATCCACCAAAGAGGGTGCCAAAGAAAAGCTTATACAAATAACAAGTGTTTGAGGAAAATTGGCGTTTATTTTTTATCAGTGTCTCCTCAACCGCCAAGAATAAATTTCCTCACACAAATTCTCTCTCGCTCTCTCGTCTCCCTCAGAATGGATGAATGTTACATATATTTTCCCTGAGTTGGAAAATGCACAGTGAATGGGGGAGGCTCCAAGGAGAATTTCCTCAAACCAAATGCCTCATATTTACAATTTCAAACAAAACCTCTCATCCCGCCTGTGCATTTGAAAGTTTGCCAGTTTGTTAGCCTGTTGCATACCTTTTAACTCCGATAATCGCATCACAGCCCAACCCCCGGGGGAGCTTTTCCACCCATCTGCATGTGCTCAGTACAAATAAATATTCATTTGGACAAATTAAACTGCACTCCCGAAGCGGCAAACTTTCCAAATGGTATTTTCATTTTGGAGAGAAATATGCTACTGATGAGATTTACAGTATAAACATACGCGCCAGATCCTATTTTAATTCGTCAGCCGAACAGGCTGAATATAGTAGAGATGCTGAGCTTTCACTGAGCTTTATAGTCTGGGATTGGGAAGAGGAAAAGCGATGGAATCCACTGTTTTCCCGTATTTATTCATTTTGATGTTGATTATAATTCTCACAAACCTACAGGTCGTGACTGATATATTGATCCAAATATAATTATCATTCTAAACTTTCACGATCTCTCGTACATTTCCATTTGGAAAGCCAACATCCGCCAAAATCAACTTATTCCAAATGCAAAGGTGAAAATCAAATGGCAAATTGAAAGTGGAGGAGAAAAGGTGTCCTAAAAGCCACCAATAGAGAAAAGAAGTAAAAAAAAAAACACTCGCCGAAGAAGTAATACATTTCACGCTGAAGTCTAATGTAATTGAATTGAATCGATCTCAGAGACGGTGCTTTTACTTTACAACGGTTCACCGTCTTGCTCCATCCACCAACTTTTATTTGCTTTTTTGTTCTCTTTCTTCGCCCAAAATGTGCTTCATCTCATTTGAAAAGCGATTTACCGTGGCGAGATTCACTGCACAAGGAGCTTTCAATTCACTTCTTTCAGAGTCTAACTTTGCCTCCCTTGCAGCATCCCGTGGGATCAGGAGGCTGGCAAATGTTTAAATTTGAAGAACTGTTAAGGTTTTAAATTTGACAGAAACTGTCAAAGCTTAAAACTTGATTTAAGCGTTCAAATGACTTAAAGCTGCCTTAGAATTAAGGTCAGGCCTAAAGCTTAAAGTTGGCTTAAAGCTTGAAGCTGACTTTAAGTTTGAAGCTGATTTTAAGCTTTGAGCTAGCTTAAAACATTAAGCTGGCTTTATACTCGAACTTAACTCAAGGCTAAAAGTTGGCTTTAAGCTTCAGGTTTAATCTAAAGCTTAAGGCTTAACATTAAAATGAAATCTCTTGTAGAAAGCGTGGTTAAAAGAAATTGAGCGGAGTCTTCTTAAGAATTTTTAAATTCCTCTACATTAAGTACCGTTAAAAATACAAAATAGCACGGTTAAGAAAATTTCCAGTACCAATGATTAACCCTTTCCTGGCTTTTTTACCTATTTGTGCGGCAATAAGGCATAAATTCCTTATTTCCACCCCCATCTGGTGCAACGAAATTGCTGAAATATTTTATTCATTGAATTATGTGGTGCAACTTGGCGTAACTCGATCCGGATAGTCTTGTGTCTTCACCCACCTTCCAGATTCAACAGTCTTTCTCCTCCTCATCCTCATTCGGATTGCACGACTGCAATTCGAGCTCCCAGAGGCCCTCCAACCTTCGTGAGCTTTTTCTACGCCATGCAACAGGCCGTTTAACCTCCCCAATGGCCAGGATGGGTGGTGAGAAACATGTGGAACGGAGCCAAAGTTACAAGTGCACAAATGATACATATGCAGGGACTATATAGCATTGGGCGATAAATGCTTGGTATAGGGCATGGGAATTTTCGGCTCCTGGCACTCGTGCAGAAAAGCCACGCGACAAGCTGCCAAAAGCTCTCCTGGCAAAGTGCTAAATATACTTTATGCATGAGGCCTCGTGCAGTTTTTTCGGAGATTCATGAACCCATGGAGCACCACACAAGTGGTGCTAAATTGACGTGGAAAAGCTGTGAGTTCTTCTCACACATGATAAATAGTTGGGAAAGCACTTCTTGCAGGTGGAAGTCATGAGACACATTGCAGGAATGCAGAAAACAGCGTTTGAGTATTCATCACAGGTGAATCTGTGCAAATTTTGCCTACAATTCGGCACTAAATGCTCCTTAAATTAGGCAATTTTTTGCATAAATTTATCAATAGATCAAAACGTTCATCGTGAATTAAGCAAATTTTAGTAAAATTCGCCTAAAGATAGTCAAATTTCATAAAAAGTATTGACGCTAATTGCCGTAAGTTAGGCAACTCTTCGTAAATTTCACCTAAAACTAGACAAATTAAGTACAATTCCCCCAGAAAGTAGGCAAAATGGTGTCAACTTCATCAAATTGCTCCGAGAATTACAGATAATTGTTCTAAATTCATTTCCACCTCTACAAAGACACAATTTTACGGCTCATACCTCTCTCCCCAGAAGAATCGGCAGATGAAGCCTGAGGCGGGACTGAAAGTGGGATAAGGGCTTGAACGGAAATTGGACAATTGTGTCCGGAATTTTGCAAGAACGACAACGAAGTGAAAGAAAAAATTGTGGAGCAAAGAGAAATTGAGAACAATATTGAGACGACATCCTCCATCATTTTGGCCATCGAGAGGACCTTTCCTCCCCGCACCTCAAAAATCATTTCCCTTTTGCATACTGGCCAATTGTATTTCCACTGGGATCAACTTTATAGACATGCTTCAGTATTTGAAATCATCACATGGCACAATTCCCTTCGTTCTGGCGGGGACACATGTCTTCCACAGAGCGAGGGGGTTGGGGGGATCGCCGAGACGAGAAAAATATAAAGTGAAATGAATGAGATCAGCATCTTTTCAATTTCTCAGATACAATTCCCTCATGGTGGATGGTGAGACTAGTGGTGATCATTGTTTGCGGAGGGAAATAAAATTCCAATGTTGGATGGAATAAAAATAACTTTTATGCGCCCAAGGAGGAATGGTGGCTCAATGTATTCATTTCGCCTTCTTGCAGAAGCTCCCTGGGTGGGATTTTGGGTCAATTCATTGGGGACAAATTTTTATGCCACATCCATTTCTTGTCTATCGACAACACTCGTCCGGATGTGTGGAAAATCCGCCCCAGCAGCTGAAGAATGGCAACTGGGGAGACACGAACAATATGCGTCTCAATCCTCATCCTCTGCACGACAACTTCAATTTGTTTGTGCACCATCATTTATCCACGATATTTTATCTCATCCCCTCCACGATTAATCATCATAAACATGAGTTTCACAATTTGTAGCACCAAGGCAACTTCCAAGAAAATTAACTAAAGCACAAGAGGCTCAATTGGAGAGGCATTATTCATGCCGCCGGGGATGCGATGAGCAGAAAAAGGGACACACGCCAATGATGAGAAACACATTCCATCCTCCATCCATAATTACTCAGTGCGTCGAGTAAATTGACTCTTGAGGATATTTTACACTACATGAGCTCATATCACCCTCGAGAGGAATTTCTTTTGAACTATCTCGAGAAGGGAACTCTTGGGACTCTCTCCTGTGAAGTGATGTAAAGGATTGCGATGAGCTTTATAGTGCTTATTACACTGTCATACTAGAAAGCAGTAGATAAGAAATAAATAAAATCCTTACGCCTATAAATGACGGAATGGTGATAAAATTTAATCAGCAGAACCAAATTTGAAATTTGTCATCATGTTTGCAGGCTCTAAATTATCCCAGATCCTGCTTAAGTAAATCTCCGAAAGTCATTTGTTAAAATAAATCTCAAAAAGTGCACTAAATTAAAAAAATAAAAAGAAAAAGCAAAAGAATTCATATATTATAAAATAAAAGTTCTCGTAACTTTTAAAAACGAAAGCTTTCTGCAAGCTTTTTAACACCTTTTTGTTGATTAACAAGATATTTACTTTCTTGCAAAGATTTTAAGTTTAAAAATTTGTTCAGAGAACTTTAAAAAATTAGATTTATCATTTAAAAAATTATTTCAAGAGCTTTTTCATGACTTTAATCTTGAGCTTTTTAAAATCATTTCGCAGCTTTCATGCAAATATAAGTGAATTATCCTTGGCTGAATTATTAGTCAAATCATTCAGCATTTCATGAATGAATCAATAGATAACCCCCGATCTGATGGTTCTGGAATTGACTTGTTTGAAGAAAATGGGGATGTTCAGAGAGTTTGGCTTTCCTTATGCAAAACCGAAGAAGATCTCTGATAGGAACTTTCTGAGATAATCCAGAGTTAATAAATTAAAATATTAATCCGAGTCTTTCTTAATGAGAGAATCTTTTGGACATAACTTCAATTTATGATTTTTCCAATTAAGAATCATACTTTTCCCAAGAAATTCTATAAATTGAATTAAGCGAGTCATTCGCAAAAATTTAATATGATAAAGAGTCAAGGTAAAATTTTAATTCCAAATCCTTTAATATCTTTATGTTAGCAAGAAAACCCTCCTGAACGTGGAGTGGAGTGAATATTAACAAAAAGCGGACAATAAACTCTTCTTGGATAAAAAATACATCTCGAATTTGACTCATCAAATGAGGGATGTTGCTATAGAAGAAAAGACGAGAGAGAGAGCTTTTAGATGCTTGTAGCAAATGGCTTACATTCTTTTCATCCAGTAGAAAACAATCTAAAATTAAAATTTCATATTATCTTCTCCCATCTATGGCATATTTTATGCTCTCTGTTGGCTCCACTCTGGGGGCAATGTACTTAAATATTTTGCAATATTAAATATTTTTCTGTGTTGGAGGAGACCAAAAAAAAAGCTCAATATAGACAAAACAATGTAATATTCCTGAAATTCCTCCCATTCCGCCACTTTTACAGCGAAGAAGATGAAGGCGAGGAAAAAAAGTCAAAAAGCGCCCCATTCACTAAAAGCTTCCCATCTGCCCCCCCCTCCCCCCTCCTTATCTAATGAAATTCCACTTAATGGGCTGTGATGTTGGTGCAAAAGCTCAATGTTTCATGGGACTTTGCTTTTTGCCTTTTGCAGGGTGCGTCATCGAGTTTGGTGGTGAAATTTGCCGACACTGAGAAGGAGCGACAACTGAGACGTATGCAGCAAATGGCCGGTCACATGAACTTGCTAAATCCCTTTGTTTTCAATCAATTCGGAGCGTATGGCGCTTATGCACAGGTAAATTGACTGACAACCCCCCATTGTAATTAAATTAACTCACGGAGAAACTCTTTTGCCCGGCGGCTTGCAGCAGCAACAGGCGGCCCTAATGGCTGCGGCGACTGCTCAAGGAACGTACATAAATCCCATGGCTGCGCTTGCAACACAAATACCTCATGCACTCAATGGTAACGTGGCGGGTGATGGGCAGCTGGAGGGACAATACGTAATGCCTTGTTTGTCTGCAGGCTCAGGACAACCGGTGAATGGTACCATTCCGTCGCTGCCATCTCCCACGATGCCAACATTCAACATGGCAGCTCAGACGCCGAATGGCCAGCCAGGTGGCACAGAGGCCGTCTACACCAACGGAATACCTCAAACGTATCCAGGCCGTAAGTTTTATAGGCCATGCAGGATATATTGGTTCACAATTTTAAAATCCCTAATCTAGAAGGAAGGCTCAATGATTTAGGTTGAGAACGAACTTACTACCAAAAAACCTAGAAGAATTTTTAATTTTGAATTAAGGAGAACTCGGTTTGAGATATGTATATAACTGACGAATTAACTTTCTAGTTATCTGGAACCTAGGTTCCTCAGAAATAAGGTTACTAAAAGACCTATGCTTAACCAGGAACTATCTTTACCAACCTCATCAGACTTCCATGAGAGGAGTCGATCACCGTAGGACGTTCCGATTACTAAGAAGTTGTATGAGGGTAGTAACCACAGTTCCGACATTAAATTCGAATCTTAGTACTCAGTATTTATAATAGTAAGGGACCCTAAAACACAAGGCCTTTAAGGATCCTTTACCTACTGAACTCAAAAAGTCTTTGCATTCTGCTTTTACCAGGATACATTTCAATTACAAGCTACAAAGTTCATTTCTAACTAATTTAGTTATTTAATTTTCAAAATACTAAGTCTGGGATCTTAAGTAAATACTAAGTCTAGATCTTAATATTCACACTATCAAATTAGCTTCAAATATTTTGTAAAAGTAGAAAATAAAAATTAACCCTAATCTATCTTCAAGTTTTAAAGTAATATATCTTAAAGGTTAATCTTAAGGTTTAGACTACTTAAAGCTAGCATAAAGCTAGCCTTAAACTTAAAGCTGGACCAAGCTGGACCTAATATTAAAGCTGGTCTTAAACATTGGGATAGTCTTAAGGTTAAGGCTAGCCTTAAGTTTTAAACCATATTTTGAACTATAAGATAGACTTCATGTTTAGACTACCCATAAGTATCAAATCCCTTATTGGAATCCTGAACCTTATTATAATATTTAGACAAAAAGTAAACCTCTATACAAAATGATCTAGGTTCCCTATGATTGACTGTTTGCTCTCATCTATCCCCTTTAAGATGCCCTTC
>CAKKOB020000017.1:126371-146592 GCA_918844115.2 Phlebotomus perniciosus
GACTACTTAAAGCCAGCATAAAGCTAGCCTTAAACTTAAAGTTAGACCAAGCCGGACCTTAAATTTAAAGCTGGTCTTAAACATTGGGATAGTCTTAAGGTTAAGGCTGGCCTTAAGTTTTAAACCATATTTTGAACTATAAGATAGACTTCAGGTTTAGACTACCCACAAGTTTTAAGTTCTATTATTTGTTAAAGGTATTTTGATAATCTGGATCTAGCTTTAATATAATATTTAATCGAATCCCTTATTGGAATCCTGAACCTTATTATAATATTTAGACAAAAAGTAAACCCCTATACAAAATGATCTAGGTTCCCTATGATTGACTGTTTGCTCTCATCTCTCCCCTTTAAGATGCCCTTCACTTATCAATTCCAACGCAAGGACTACCGAACGGGGATGCGGCCCTCCAGCACGCTGCGTATCCTGGAATGCAACCGTATCCAGGTGTTGGTGAGTTCACTTTTTCCTCTTTTCACGCCTTATCTCCATCCATCCATCCGCAAATTTTATGCTCTCACTTATCCATCGCATCCCAAAATGTGCAACTTTCTCTCTCTTCTTTTCATTGTCAATTTTTTATTTTCTCTAAATGAAAGATATTGTGGCCAAATGAGTGTTTTTCCATCTCTTGTTGATCTTGAAAGAAATCCTCTTGATTTGGAAAGAGAAAGAAGAGAAGAGAACGTAAAGTCATTGAGCGTTCCCCAAATATATTAACCATTATGTGTTGTAATAAATTAAATATTGAGTGTGTCTCATTTTTTGTCCTATTTTAATTTTCACCTCTAAATATATTGTGATTTTTTTTCTAATATATAAATATTTAGTTTCGTCCTCTTTGCGTTTGATTTCCTGAATATAATTATGAATATATATTAGATGTAGCTACTTTAAATATCTTTATATATATAAATGTTGTGTGACACTTAAATATTAAGTAACTACACATGGAAAAGTGGGGTCTTTGTCATCACTTTTTGTGTTGAACATGTCTCTCAATTTGCTGTTGTTTATGTTATTTTTTATGTTATTCTTTAATTGTTGTACAAAGCGCCAAAGAGATTATCCAGCTGGCATTTTTTGCCCGCCTTCAGTGGTCAATGCAGGGATTCGCCCATTGGAGGGAATTTAAATCCGTAAAACCACTGATTGACATAAAATTGCAAATAATTCTGCGAGGGACAATTTAATGCGCACAAATTCCATGACACATGTTTTAATGAGGTGTTTGGGGGAGGTGAACCTGGCGGCTGCTCACAAATAGACCCGTTGGGAAATTTCATGTGAAAATTGCTGATGAAATCGCACAACTGAAATAGCGTTGCACAAATCAGAGATATTGGAACGTGTTTTAGATGCTTGCACTTTAGAAATGAAATATTTACAGAAATAGTTCAGGGCGTTACATTTCCACAAACAGGAAAAACACGAAAAAGAATGCTAGGTATTTTACGAAGTTAACTGAATTAAGGTTCCGAATTTATATAAGATTAAAGTTCTAAATTCCTAACCTAGTTTGAAAAAATCCTAAGATTGTACTGACTTACTGCTAGATACGTAATCAGGTTTCTAAAACCGATTAACTTTGAATCTACATAGGTGTTCTGCTAATTACTAGCTAGACTAAATTAACTAGTTTAAGACCTTAATTGTTAGGTTCCTAATTAAACATATCGAAATCTGCAAATCCTAATTCGATAATGTACTTACTCTTCTAACCTTGGCCTAATCCACCTAGGCCTAGCCAGCCTAGACTTAACCTATATCATTTTTTGAATATTAATTAGGATACATTTTCCTATATATACACCACAAATTGTAACCGAATAACTAATCCAAATCCTTGACTTGCCAATTTAGTCAACTGTATCCCAACCTAGACTAAATAAGTCGACCTAGTCCTTAATCAAAGTTCGATGAACTTTGAAACGTTTGAAACTCTCCTGAAATTAATGCTTGTAGGCTTCCATTAGGGCTATAGATAAATTGATTATCCTTGAACTGAATTGATTTTAATTCACTCTTCACCTCTGAGCCTCGTCCCTTATATAGTGTCTCTCTTTCGCAGTTGGGTGTGTCGCTTGAAGTCACTGTGACGACGTTTTGTCGTGAAATTTGACGCCTGCCTGGCGCGCACACATGCTCTATTTCCTCTCCATCTATTTTCACACTTAATAGAGAAACACATTACAATTATCATAAGAATTTTCCACTTTCCACCACTTGTTCATCCTATTAAATATTATTTTATGTGCACCACCACTCTTCACGAGATCATTCTTTTTTTTTCTTTCTTGACGACTGGGGGATCGATGGGGTGTGTGTGTGTGAGAAAAAAAAGAAGAGAAAAAGCTTCCATTTTCTCATTAATTTTTGACCCATTTGTCAGGGAGCTTTGCTGGGGCGAGAAAGTATCGTTCCGGCACAATGTTGAATAATAAATTTAATGTAATAAAATATCAGGGTTGGGTATTGAAGAGGCACAAAGAAAATCCATATACAATTATGACGCACACACACATAAAATATATCACCGACACAATTCGTAAATATTGTAATACGAAAACACATTAAAAACACATCAAATTGTAACATATTGGAAGGTATGGGTGGGTTGCATATCATTTTTCGGTTTTCTAGCACAATTCCACCCATGAAAAAAAAGGAAAAAAGGCCTCTCGGCAGGAGGACAAAAATAAAACTTTTCACATGAATGACAAAATAATTGGAAATTTTAATACTTTATGTACATACACGTTTCAATCCACCTCTTTGACGTGTCTCTGTTCTGGGTGCAGAAACACCCCCATAAAATAGCCTTCCAAATCACCAATGATTGCCGATGATTTCCAAACGGACACCTCTTTCCCCTCACTCAAACATAAATCCCCCGCTCAAAAGAGCTCAGTGAAAAAAAATTATTTGAAATATTTATTTGATTTATTTCCTTCTCCATCATCGAAGTCTCTGAAATGTTGGCTCGTAAAAGTACACCCACTGCTGCATCACACATGATAATTTTCCATTTATTTTTATCCGCCTCTTTCGGAGGGTATTAAATTTTTCAAAAGCACCAAAAAAACCCCATCGATAGCTTGGGGTTGTGGGAATAGGGGAATGAAATAAAATAAATGGGCAGAGAGAGAATAAAATTGCAGTTAAAATTAATATTGGGGGGAAGATGGAGGCGCCTGGTGGAAAATTTAGCCGAGACACAAAGGCAGACTTTACGAACCATTCACAATGATCTGATTATAAAATGATGGTAAAATTTTCTTAATAATCTTATAACACTTATGGTGCTGTCACATGGGATAGTTTAAAGTTCTTTAATCGCATTTTCCAATGGAAAAATTTCCACACATATCCGGTTTCTTCGCGGATTACTGAAGAATCTTTAAAAAAGCCTTTTAAATATGATAATTTGTTTGTTAAACCTGTTTTGAGTCCTACAATGCCTACAATCAATTCTCAACCGACTTATACATAATATTCTTGAATTCTAACATCAGAAACGTTTTGCGATTTCATCAAACATTTCAGCATGTTTTCCATGAAAGAAAGAAACGCGACCCTAAATTACTCAGAACCCATAAATTTCCTACGGAGTAAATACTTCACTTGATGAATTCTTTATAACACCTCTCCATTTTTTGCCCTGTCTTTGGGGTATGCCTATAATATCGAGTTTGTGGTTCAACTTTTAATGATATGCTATCGTCTTTCTGACTAATGTATCGTGGGAAACGACACCTTTGCCGTATCCACAAAAGAGTCGCGGGGAATCAATAGGGCGATGGGGAGAGAATATTCCATGCCAAATTACTAAATTACTCCACTAAATGACGTTATTTAATATTTTAACAGACGAAAAAGTTTCCTCACGGGCATTGCAAATTATTCCCAGCGAGATTGAGTGACAAAAGTGGAGCGGGGATTTTATTATTAATTTTTAATTGCACCTGTGTGCATTATCACTCGCAAATTTGCAACCATTATATGAAATTTATTATCGCGAGGGGATAATATCCACGATGAAAGGTTAGAGTGTTCTAACCTCAATTGATTTTTTGAATAATTTAACGTTTTCTTTATTTCCGTTATGTTTTTACCTTTTTGGTTCTTGAATTTATTTTTATTTACCTTTCTTTTGGAGATAAAAAGAGCTTAATAAAAGTGATTATGAAGAAAGAGATAATGAAAACTTGCTCTTGATGTTGATGTATCTTTGTTTTTGACTGTAAATTATTTACAAACAGCTTACCCCGCCGTTTATGGACAGTTTCCTCAAGCTATTCCACAACCAATGGCCGCTGTGGCATCACAACGAGAAGGTAAGAATCATTAGAAGACAAAAACATCCTTATCCACCACTTTCCTAATTTTCCTTTTTCATCTCCAACCCAAGAGCGCATTCCACCTCCAACAGAAAATCCTTGAAATTCGTGTCAGAAAGAGGAAAAAATTAGTGGCACAGAGCTTTTAGATGATGAGAAAGACATTTTGAGAAGCTTTCTAAATGCATAAAAAGCATTAAATATGTACCCACCATCGTTGAAGCATAGGCAAAAAGAGATACAAGAATATCATTTGATGTTAAGTGTTGCCCTTAATCTCTTGTTTTGACTGTGTCTTTCAGTTCTTTGTCCACTTTCTTTTTCATTTCTTTTTTCGCCCATTTCCATATGTCTTTATTTTCTTATATACAAAAGATATATCTATATATATTGTGATGTAAGATGTTGTACAACTCTATATTATGAACTAACCAATTAACGTGGACACGTTGTGGATCAATTTATGAGAAGTTCCTTCAATATGTGTTGCATCATTGAATATTTCTCCTGGATATTTTCACATATTATTATAGATGTTTTTTGAGAGGTTATGTGGCTCTTTAATCAATCATCCAGTTTTATCATTTTGATTTTACCTCTCTTTTGCGTTCGACTCAAGATGATTGTGTTATCAATGTTGATATGGTATTTGCCTCATTATTTATTTTAAATCTCCCAACCATTTTCATATCACAACGGTTTTTCAGCAAAATATAAAAAAGGATATTTTCTAATAAGCAACAGTCTCCCCCTGCCCTTAAAAGACAGCCCCCAAAACAGAAGAGATATGTAAGTCTCAAAGAAGAGATGCAATTGAATATTGGATTTCACATTGGCAAACGGTCCGTAATTAATTTTGACAAACATGAATCGAAGTTCCAAATGAAATTGCACGTCTTGTGTGAGGGTAAATATCTCTCAAAGGGAGATCAATCGAATCTCTCTCAGCCCATGACCAATCAATTTCAGTTATGGAATTGAATATTCAATTCTCCAAGTTCACTCCTGAGTAGCTTTTCTTACTGGCGGGTTAATCATCCAAACAGAAAAGAAAAGGCGAAATAGGTGTGAAGGTGGAGGAATGACAAGAAAATAAGCAAGCAATGTTTTACCTCTTGGCGGATTCCTTAAATGTTCTTTAAAGACTATTTAATGTTAACAGGATGCTCCATCTCTGGACCAGAAGGGTGCAATTTATTTATCTACCACCTGCCACAGGAGTTTGGTGATGCTGAACTAATGCAAATGTTCCTTCCGTTTGGCAACGTTATTAGTTCAAAGGTTTTCATCGATCGTGCAACAAATCAGAGTAAATGCTTTGGTAAGTGTCACACGCAATTCTCACTCCCATTAACCCTTTTGCTGAAGATTCGATGGAAAGGGCCAAAGATGGACAAAGATCAATAGGTTGGCTAAATCGATAAATCGATTTCAAAATATATTCAATGAAATTTTGCTTAAAATGCTTGTGAGCTTTAGTGAAAGCTAGAACAATTTTTTGAGCTTTTAGATAAATTTCTCTTTTTATGCTCTTCTGAATAAAGCAAACTATCATTTTAGAGCTTTGCGAATAGCTTTTATATCTCAGAATATTTTATGAGCTTTTCCGAAGATTTTCAACAGCCTTTGGGTCAACTTGTGAGCTTTAATTATTCATTCAGAAATTCTTGAATTTTTTGAAAATTTTGCAAAGGTTTAAAGTAAATAACTAAACTATCAAAACCTTCTAAACTTACTATAAAACTTTTGCAAAAATTTAAAAGTATTCAAGAAAAAATGTCTAAAAACTTTAATGATTAGCTTTAACTATTTATTTAGAGCTTTCTAAACTTTTTCAAAACGTTCTAAGTTTTCAAAAAAATTTATAATTCTTTAGTTACAATCTTTGAGAGCTTTTCAGATTTTACTTATGGTTTATGAGAAGTTGTTTTTAGATGAAAGCTCTTTAAAGCTATCTTATAAAACTATTTTAGGCTTCATTTTAAAAGACAAAGCTTCTCTTCGAAGCTTTCCAACACTTCCGAAGAGCCGGAATTATTGGGAAACTTTGTGTGGAAGTACTAGAAGTGGTTAAAACAATTATGAGCTAATTTCTCCACCTTGATTTTTCGATTTCTTTCAGTATTTGTGATGAAATCCATAAGATTTTGTACATTTTTTAAAACCTTTATTGAAATTCAGTCAATTTTGTAGGGCTTTTGAAAAATTGACAAATTGACAAAAGTTTAAGCTATTATACATCAACATTTTTAGAGCTTCTATAAATTTTTAAAGTCCAAAATATTATTATAGCAAGTCTTGTTGAGCTTTCCTTTTTTAGATTTGATTAAAGAAAAAAATAAAGCAGAAATATTAAATTGATGATTAAAAAGCAATGAATAAAAGTATTATATTAAAGATGCATTCGTGACGTATCTTTTTTGTAAAGCATTTTGAATCCGCTTTTAATTCTGAAGATAAGCGTCGTAGATCAATTCAAATCAAAGTGTCCTAATCTTAAAGTTTTAAAAGCACTAAACTTTAAATTAAACCATATGCATAGATAACAGTCAAAACCGTATCTCTAAATCGTAAAAATAAAAGACATACTTTTCAAAGATATCATTCAAAAGATAAAATGCAGTATTTGTTCGATAAAGTTTTCAAGAAGTAGATACACTCAAGGAAAATCTATTGTGCTGAAAAGAACTGCCATTCCATCGAGTTCTCCTTCAAGACGAAATATATAGCAAAAGCTTTCCGATGCATTGATCAACGCAAATGAAAATGACTTTCCATCGAATCACCCCTCATCGTTTTTCTCGGAACTTGAAGTTGGAGTCCATTGAATTTAATGAGGAAAACCTTGTGAAGTATTTTTATGACCTTTCACGTTCTTCCTCGTCCCCAACAAGTCACGCTCGGTTTGGTAGGTGTATTTCGAAAAATGTTATCTTCTCGTTCGCAGGTTTTGTTTCGTTCGACAATCCGGCAAGTGCTCAAACAGCTATCCAATCAATGAATGGTTTTCAGATTGGAATGAAAAGACTGAAAGTACAGCTAAAGAGACCGAAGGACGCCAGTCGACCTTATTAACAGGAGGTATCCTCCAGTAATGTCAATACTGCTTCAGGTACAATAATTTCCTTCTCATCTGTTCAATCGATTTTCCATCACACTTCAATCCTTCTTCCTCCCGCCCCTCGAAGACAAACTTCCATCATCACTCCTCATTTTATTTACTTGTATTATATGTACATGTGCATTATATATAGAAAGGCGAGAGGATGGCTGTATATATATATATATAGGGGGCTCTCTTTCTGTGGTGTTCACAATACTTTATCTTAAACGGAAACTGGATTATATTTTATATTCGCTCCCGTTTCCAACATAAATTCATCGACAGAATTTATCGGAGTTTGGAAATTCTTTTCGTCGTAAAACCATATAATACCTCCCACCCTGCAATTCATCCCCTATATCTCTATCGTGCTCTTGAGAAGAAGAAGAAAAAAAATCCATTGGTGCGTTCTCACCAATAACTAAAATATATACGAAGAAACAGACACGATGAGGCGAATCCCTTACACCATCTCAGATGGTTGGGAGGAGAGAGAGAAAAAAATACTGAATATTGTTCAACTTTGATACTTTAGTGGAAAACTTACTTTTTATCGGTTTGTTGTTGATACGTTGATATACTGGTATATAATGTGAGAAAGTCTCTCTTTCACCCAAGCTCGAAAATACACCCATTAATTACCAATGATTGAAATTTCTCGATAGACTCCAAACCATATTGGAAGGATTTTAGAGAGGATATTCTTTCGTTTAGAACTTTTCATCGTGATTCAGAAATTGAGCGGCATTTCGTGAAGAGGGGCGTTTTACAGAGATTACAACTTTTCAACTTTTGAATGAGGATTATCTCGAGATAGGTCAATGTCAAGAAACCCATCTCATTCAGAAGATATCAGGGATATTCTGTCGGGCCAAATGGTAAAATCAGGTGAAACTCACGCAAGTTAATTTCTGGCCTAACTTCAGTATACCTAAACCCTTATATAAATATTTGCCCGGTGTCTAAAATAGAATTTTGAAAACCGGGGTAAAAACTTTATGATTGTATAGGTTAAATCCATAATATAAAATTAGCTTCAAGTTTTTCGACAAAAATAATTATCAAATCAAAAATCAAATCAAATCAAATCAAAAATTATCAAATTTCCACTCAAATCCTGTCTGTTCTGCATTATTAAAGAATCTGTAAAAGGAATTTTCCAGAAAATGCCGTTCAACGGAATCAGGCGATTAAGTACTTAAACTTCTGTTGAACGGCATTTTCTGCACTAATATTGAGTTTTTCCGGAAAATTCCTTCTACAGATTCTTAATGAAAAACAGACACGATTTGAGTGGAAATTTGTTGATTTTCCACTGGAAAATGCCATTAAATAGCTTTTCAATAGTAAGAAATTGTTGACTGAACTGTTGATGTCTGACAGCGCCATTAGGCTGGCTTTTAGCTTAAAATTTTAGCTTAAAATTTGTTTTTGGAATAATATAAAAAACATCTTTTTTTTCAAAAATATAAAAAACAGTTTGAATGAATTAGAAAAGTTATCTCTCAATAAAATTGGTGCTGAATTTCAAAACCGTTTTTGCCATAATCTTGCCTTTCTTAATGCACATTTTTCCAAAATCAAAAATTGTTTTTGGTTTTTAAGTTCTGATCCTATCAATCGATTTCTAAAGTATTCTCACTCTTTTCAGATGAAGCTTTAAGGATAAAGTTTAAACACTAATTTACACCATGAGAACAGCGTAATTTTGCATGGCGATTAGAGATAACAAAATACATTGAGGAGATAATGTTAGCGGTGGAAGAAACAAAAACTATTGCAGGAATTTAGTAAGAAAAAAAAACTCCAACACTGTTGTTTTCCTTTCTGGCTCCATCATCGAAGAAATCACTTTTGTTGCGGCTGCTGCTGTGGATGCAGATTAGTTTTTTTTTCTTTTTAGACTTGTAAATCTTTGTTTAATTTTCTTTGGAAAAATTTCTTTTGTATATTGTCAGAAAAAAAGAAATGATAATATTTAGTGAATAAATAGTGTAACTGAAGGTGAAGAAAACACACAAGTAAACAAGAAGACAAAATATAGATGCAGGAAATGAATTATTATATTTGAAACAAAAAAAATGATAAGTAAAATGAAACTTTTAGAAGTGAAACTTTAATATGAAAAAAAAAACAAAAATAGTGATTAGGGAGGGAGGCAGGATTGTAAATTTTAAAAGAAGTAGAATCGTCAGTGACGAGAGAAAGGACATCAACTTAGAGATGTCGAGGAATCAGATACCTACTTTCTCGAATTGAATTTTTAGAAAACTCGAAAATAATACACTTTTTTACATTTAATACCATATTTAAAGAAGGTATCACTGAGGACAAAACTTGTCCCTTCGTCTTATTGTTTCACTTCTTTGATTTGTTCACTTTTTCTATTTATATATATTTCTAAAAATAGGACTATCACGTGAATGAGTGGTTCAATTTTTTGTCATTTTATATTGAGAAAAATCTGATTTGATAAGAAGAGATAAAAGAGCAGAGATTTCTTCATTTGAGTGTGTCCGTATTTTTGATTGAATGCGAACAATTTTTTGTTTGAAATTCTTATTTATTAATACATGAAAAATCATTAAATTTCCCATCACTTAGTATACTATTGATAGTTAGATATAATTTTTACATATAACCTCTAAAAATGAAGAAAAGAGGAAGAAAAATGATGAGAAATCCAATAATATGCTTCAGTCCTAAATATACCAGATGATAATTCTAATCTTATAAATAAAATCTTGTAGTATAATCAATTGCATTTGGATGAATCGTTTTTACGGGAAAAAAAAACAACCAGAGAAAAAAACTTACAAAAAACTACCACGATTGTATATAAAGTTGTTTTACTTTCCGGAATCGACAAGCGAAATCCATTATTTTTCATCAAAGAATAAACACAACATTAAGGAAAAACAGAATGAGATAATCAATATCATTAATAATTTCTTATATCTTCATTAGCTAACTCTTAAGGTATAATACTTTTTAGGTATAAAATGACGCGAAGGTGCCGAAAAACGGCAAAATGCTTGCATATTTAACTGATGAGATCATAAGCGAGATATTTATTTTCAAAAAAAAGAAATCTTATAAACAGTTTTTTTTAATGAGCGTCAAAATGAAAAATAAATTGATGGGAAATCTATCATGTGAAAAATCTACAGCTAAGAAAAGCCAAAAAATTTTGTTAAATATAGGAAAGAAAAAAACGATATACCATGTACCAAAATTAATTGAAAAGGAAAAAAGAAGATATAATTGAATAATCTAAATATTATTGTAATAAATAACACTTTGAACAAATAATAATTTATTCTCTAGGCATTATAATGAATTAAATGAGAAAACTCATAACATGAAGAGAAAACTTTTAATAAAATATAATTAAATTAATGCGGCGAAAGTACTTTAAATAAAAAAACCAAGAAAGAAAACAAAAGTATATTTATATAAATTAGATTTCCAATAATATATCTTTCTTCTTAAATAAAGTAAATATCGTCACTTGATATTTAAAAGAAAAACATAAATTATTCATATAAATCTTCATCGAGATTATTTGAGTGTGCTTTTTTCTTTTGGAATTCTTTTGAAACAATCTTTATATATTGTTTTTTTTTGTTTTAAAGCGAACTCCCTGTGTTTCTTCTTCAACTAGATAATACATTGAGATTGAGCTTATGTAGCCATGACCATAAAACGCTCCCCTCTCCCCTAACCTCCCCCTGAACTCCTATTTACGAATAAATCTTTGTCTTGTGAAACTATAATTGGCAAGTGATGTTGGGAAATTCTCGTGAAATCTGAATCAAAAGAGCAACTTGTAGGAAAATAAGCTTCAACAAAGTGAACAACTCTTTAATTAAAGTGAAAGAAAACGATAAAATATCAATGATAAATTAGTGGTGATTCCAATTTTCTGATGGATAATTTGCCAGTGAGAAATCCATCATCCATTTGTTATCACATGTTTAGTGACAATTCTTGTTATTCTTGTTATCATATTTTTCAAGAAATTGCTAAAAGAAAAAATTATGGATGATGAAGAAATCTTATATATGAAATTTTAAAAATGAGTTTCATGCAACGCTTGAACTCACATTTTTTTCTTAAATAATATTTTCTTAAGAAAAAAAAGCCGAAAGAAGAGAATTTTATAGGGACCACATTTTCTCAATTCCTGAATTAGTCCTTTAGGAACATTTCATCACATGTGATCATAATTTGTTAGTTTGATCATGTTTTCAAAGACGCACAATTTCAGAAGAGCGCATCAAATCATTATCAAATTATCCAACAGAATAATTACACATCCGTGTTTGTAATCTTAAAGAAAAAACGAGGTGACAAGAGATTAAAGAAGAAAAAAACTTATAATTCAACCAAAAAAGTTACGAGAACGCTAGATAATTCCACAAATGGGCTGTGATTTGAATGTAAAAAGAAAAAAAACACTTAAAATGAAAAATAACATACAAATTTGTGTACATGTACAGTTCGTTTGTTTTCAATGTGAATCGTGAAGTTCGATGTTGTAAGAGAGACACTGAAGTGAAGATGGAAGAAACCTTACCAAAAGAATATATATTAATTAAAAAAAAGAAGAAATGATGAGTATGAAAGAGGCCAAGATGGTATAAATTAAAGAAGAAGAAGAAAAAAAACATTTTAAACACTGACGATGTACCTTACAATAAAACTAAACAAAAATGAAAAAAATGAGATATTTTACACGAAAAAAATGATGAGATGAATAATTAGAAGAATCGTGTAGGAGTGGCTCGTGTCACTCTTGCTTTTTTGCCTACCCGCGAAAGTTCACGAAAAGCACAATTATATGAAGAAAAAAACAAACCCCTGAAAAAATATGGACAGAGATGCTCTCCTGGCGTGAAAAGAAATTCCCTTCAGGAGAAGACGTTGTGAAAAAGAAAATATAAAAGAAAAAAATGTCCCCTGATACAATACAAAATGTGATTCAAATTCAGTGTTAATTGCTAGAAACTCTCCCTGTCCTTTAAATAAAAGAAAATACTAAGAAAAAACTAAATGTCTCATGAAACTCCCCGTCGAAGGTGAAAAAAAGTATCATTTTAGCCAATTTCTTCAGCAAAAACAAGAGGATTTTGCAGTGAAAAGTTTTGAGAAACTCAGTGAGTTGCTTGCAACTGACTCAGCTTATCAGTTTCACTGTCGAATCCACCTTGCAGAGTCCAAGAAAACAATTCAACATGTGATTCAGTGTGACAAGAGGAATAGGTGTAAAAATTATGAATTTAAGACAACAAAACATATACCATCAATCTCAAAGAGATCTCATTGCCAATTATAGTGTCAAAAAATATCCCCAATGTTCCCCTTTTATTTCCTTCTTCCCCCAAACTGCCCCTCCCCCCATTTTATCATCTTGAGGAAGAATAACCATTTGAACATAGAAGAGATAATAACACGATTGACCCGATGGCTGAATTGTACCAATAAATTTATTAAATGTAAAAAAAAATATCAAAGAACAGAGAATCAGCACACATGACTAACTAATTTGAAGAAAAAAAAATAAAAAACCATTTAAGATCAAAACGGTTAGCTGTATAGAAAGAAACTGATATGTTAAATAAGTCTAATGATACGCTAATTGAGAATATTTGACTAATAATTACATTTAGATATAAACAATTAAATAACGTAAGTTTCATTTGTAGTGACAATAAATTTTTGCCCATTTGAATTCCCTTTGAATTTGCACTTTGTCACAATTTGCATCTTTTTCGCCAAAGAATTTCATGGAAATATATAAAAAAAATAAAATTTCGCCATTGAATATGGTTAGGTGGGAGCAATGAAAAGATAAAGAATGAAGGAGTTTATAGGAAATCAAGATTATTACATTTTGTGCACAGAAAGAAGAAATATATTTTCTAAAGACGTTATCCATTGACCGCGGGGACATATTGTCAAAATCACCCGGCGCCTCCACTATAAATGATGGCGAAACTTACATGCTTCCTCCTCTTTTAGTACTAACCTAATATTCGTACAAGAATGCGCGGGAAATTCAAATTATGAGCTTCTGGGTACGAATGCTGTGCGAATGTTGAACGAATGTTGAGAAAAGAGTATGAGTTTTGTCATGAGAGCAAAGATGGTTATCATTTTTAATGGAGGCGCCGGGTGATTTTGGCAGTTTACCCCACAGTCAATGAAATATCGCCTTTAAGCTCCTTTCAGTTTTTTCGCCAAATTCGGCACAATCTGTAGGATAGAGAATGTATAGTTAACCAGAAATTTAGACCCTTATCGTAGAAATGCCGTAGAATTTCAATTCTTGTAGATTTACAAAAACATATTGAAAGAGTATTTAATCCTGGCAGCTATTCTGTAGAATCTTCTAGAATGAGAAAATTATTAGAAGATTTTTCTTTCTGTGCACATCTTCTAAATATAATACAGTAAATAAAAAAATCTTCACAATTTTTTTCTTCATTTTATTGGCAAGTAATTTAGAAAAGAGAAAATATAAGAGTATTATATTTAGAATATTAAAAAAATCAATTGAGATTCAAAGGAAAATCCAGACAATTCTCAAGACAATTGCAAAGAAGACTCTTTGAGAATTGTCCGGGAAATTTTCCCCAAAATGAAAATATATCTAGTCAGAAGCGAGTAGAGCCACGCCATTGTTGAATTTTGTCAGAGGAATGAGAGAAATTAGGCATCATTTTAGGAGAGTATATTGTACATTATTGTAATTTTGAAAGGAAGTGAGAAGAGCAGAAGGAGGAATATTGATAAGTGATATAAAACGAGAAGAAAAAGATAAGGAAAGTATCTTAATGTTAAGTATTGCTAAGAACTTTACCTCCCATCCAAAGAATATTTCCGATTCTAGTCGAAATACTGACAAGTTTGCATGAAAAGTTAGTTTTTTTTTCCTTTCAAGTGCCAAAGATTGTCTTGGCCCTAAAATTGGAAAACCTCTAAAGTTTTCTCTTTCTTTTTCCTTTAAGTTTAGTCACACTTTCAAGCAACAAAGGACGAAAATGGTCGATAATGTGCAATATAGTTTAAATAAAAAAAGTCATCACGTCAAATGCAAGGATCATTGCATGAAAAATTTAATTTTTATTTTCATCAAAAAAATTAATAAACTCACATTGGTTCAATCATTGCGTGAGAATCTAGTCAAAAAACAAGTAAAGGAGATGAGAAAAAGGTGAAAATAAAACTCTTTAGCGCCTCGTTTTAGGGATGCACACATTTACTAATTATATAAACAAACAAAAAAATTAATAATGAAAAATTGTATAAAGAAAAATCATTATTGTACATCTTAAGACAAAGAGGAAGGAAATCAATTTAAAAGAAAAAGAAAAAATAAATTGAATAGTACTGTAAAAATTCGTTGCAATTTGCCAGATTGAACATGAGGATAGATTAAAAAAAAAAGATTGAACGGTGAAGGCACTGAGGAAAAAAAATACACAATATTGAATTATTTAGAGATGAAGATAAAAGGAAGGAAATTTTTAGAATTTTTGTAAAACTGACGCACTTTGCTATGATTAGTGACGCCTTTAAAGAATTATATATTACATTTAAATAAAAAAAAAATATATTATATATTATATACATTTAAAAGAGAAATGATAATGATGATGAATTATGGAAAATACACCAGCATAAGTGAAACACAAAAAAACAGAAATAAACGTTATTTTCATTTACAAATTTTCTTCATCGAGTAAATTTCTTAAAAAAAAAAACCTTTGAAAAGGAATGACTTTTTCTCAAGATATTAAAATCTAATACTTTATTAAATTTTTGTTTCTTCTCATTCAAGTTTTTCCATCACTTTCTTTTTGGTAAAGTAGGATTTTTGAAAAATTAGTGAAAAAAACACAGCGGAAGCTAAAACTTACACACTGAACCTTTTTTATGTAAAAAAAAAGATGAAATATGAGTAGGAATTTTAGTGAAGAAACAAAGATGAAGTGCGTATACTTTTTCCTCCCGATTGTAAGTGAGAAAGTATATTGCAGAAAAAATATTATAATATAGGATACAGGGTATTTCTTGCAATTATTTAAAAAGATGAAAAAAAAACCAAAAAGATTTTTAAGAAATAAAAACAACAAAAATATTTAAGATTGAATAATTGTGAGGTTAGAGAGGTTAGAAAGAGCGTGCGAAAACGAATCATGTTTGAATGGGGCGTGAGCAAAAATGTTGACAATATTTGTGTGTTAATTGCGAAAATAAAAAAAAAACGAGGAGAGTGTATAAAAAAGCCCACTTACAAGAAAACTTAAAATATAATAAACTTAAAAAAGAAATTCGATTTGAATAAATTTTTGCACACAGAAGAGGCACAAGTATTCTCAATAAAACATTTTTGACTTGATACTTATTCCAAGTTTAAATCTTCAACGAAAACCTCTAAAAAAAAACAGAATAAAAAACATTCACACAGCAGAAGATCGGTAGATACAAAGTGGAAGAAAAATTGTGGAAACAAAAGGTTTTGAAACACACTGAAAAAAATTTATAACATATGTAATAATTTAAATAAAGTAAAAAAAGAATGATGAAAACAATGCGATACAATACATTTTAAACGCAAATAGAATTTTAGATTTTAGCATGATCAACTAAAGAAAAATTATATACAATTAACTACACTAATCATTTATATATTTAAATTAATACATATATTATATAAATTGCATTTTAAAAAAGAAAGGTTGAGAAAAATTTAGAAAGGGACTTGAGATGAAAAATCGCGTGAAAATTGCACTCCCCAACAAAAAAAAGAACATTTTACTTAGAGAAAAAAAAGCGAAAAAGAATTTTTAAAAGAAAAATGAAGAAAGAAAAAATTAGAAACCTTTTACTCACACTTTCCAATAGTTAATATTTATATACATAACTAGGAAAAAAATATTTTACACACAATACATTCATTAGAGAAAAAAAACAAAGTTTTACACTTAAAACTGAACTGATAATGTGTAAAATTGAAAAAATGGGAAATACACAAAGAAAAAAGCGAAAACACACAAATTACTACCATAATATATTCTATATAACCTAAAAAACGATTTAGCGAAGAGGAAAAGATGGAAGAAGGTAATCATTTTGACGATGGAAAGAAGAAAGAATGCTATGCTACCTCTGAAAAAGGGGAATACTGCATATTTACTAATATATTGTACTAATTAATTATTAAATTACATATTATTATTCATTATTACTTGATTAAACAATAATTATTACGGTGAAAGTGGAAACAAGAAAAGGAAAACCTATAATAAATATTAAAAAATAAAAAAATGAAACATTTACTATTCAAAAATAATTATCTTTCTTCTTAAAAGAAATCATAATACCCTGACATTTATAAAAAAAAAATTGCATTATAAATTCTGAGAAAAAAATCTCCACATTCGTTATGATTTCTTTTCTTATACACTTATTCATAATATACCAAAAAAAAGAGAAATCCTAGCCAAAAAACGCGAGAAACTGTATAAAATTTTATCTCTTTAATAAAAAAAATCAACTTATCAAGATTAATTCAATGCATTCAAATCAATTGTTAGTCTATCTGCATTGCCTTAAATTATAATAAAAAACAAGAATAATGACAAGAGAGAAAATTATCCTCATCTGATTAAAAAAAACCAATTGAATAAGATAAAAAAAACAAATTTAACACTATTAGAGGCTTAGAAATTTTATTGAAGGAACAAAGTATTTATTGCAATTAGAGTGTAGCATGAACAAGTCCATTCTTTTGAGGCCAAGATTCAGTAAAAACGACGCGATTGTAAAAACGAAAGGAAGTACAATCGCCGCGCTTCTCGTCGCTCAATTGCATCGCGGCGTCTTAGTTACAATTCTTTCATCCCTTTAACTTGACAAAAAAAAACAAGATGTCCACACGCCATTCTAAAGCGAATTTGCAGGAAATCTTACCTTCTCATTTCGGATCATATCTTCTGAAGAAAGTCTGAAGAAAGTCTGAAGATATTCGACAAGAGAAAAAAAATGAGAAATAAGAAAAAAATGATAATAAAATTCACACGATAATAGCAACATTTTTCAACATTTGCGTTCTTTCTTTATCAAACACAAACACAACATAAAAAAGTGTACATAATGGTAAAAAAAATACTTAAGAAATGAAAAGTGGAAAAATGATAGAATGGAAGTAAAATAAAAAAAAATCCCCTGCCAAAATGAGCTAAATATATTTTTTATTATACATATATATATTATATATAAAATAGAATAATGGAAGATTAGATGGGAGGAAGAGAGAGAAAAATGAAATATATTGTAACACCCATTATTACTTTTAAATTCGTAGTGAGTAATTTTGAAGATGAAAAAATAGTACATAGTATTATCATATAATACCAGAGGAAGAGGATGAAAAAGTTAGCAAAACACATGAGAGAAAATGAAAGAGCAACGGTAGAAGCTTGAACTTGAAGCTCTTCTTAGAGAAGAGCCAGACAAAAAAAGTTGTTAGCAAGAAAAGAAAAGAAAAACGTAAAGCAGACGGTACAGGTTAGTTTTGAAGAAAGATCGGATCATAAACAATTATAAAATTTTCCTTTTTATTTCTTAATCTCCTCTCAATTGCATATTTTGCCCATCTAACTTCCCTAGTTAAATAAAAATTTCTAATTCCTTTTAATCTCGTTCTTAAAACCTATCCCCCTTCGAACTTATATCCCTGTTTTATCTTCTTAAATAGACAATTTTCTAGTAAATCGCATTTTATTGACTTGGTATTTAAAATTTAGATTTCTAATCTTATTATATGAGAAGAAAAAAAATACTGCATGAGAAAATATTTATTTACATATTACTGAGGTAATTAAAAAAAAATTAAAAAAAAACACACAAAAAATAACCCACTAAAATAGTATCATCTTTGATCTATTTTAGTGTCACCAAGAAAATGAATTTATATAGAATTAACTAATGAGATTAAAGTAAAATTAACTGAAGAGATGAGAGAAAGTGAAACTAAATCTAAATTTAAGTACAACAGTATTAAAAAGAAGAAAAAAATGAGAAATAATCACAAGGTTAAAAAGAAAAGAGAAAAAAACTTATTATTGAATTAACTTTAGAAACGATGGCAAGACAAGAGAAAGGAAGCGTCATAGCAGAACTTTAAAAATGGAAAAAAATAATGAATTTTATGTAATTTCGATGAAATATGCGGGAGAACGGTCATTGGAAAAATATTATAATCATATCAGGCGAAAAAATATTAACAAAAAAAAACACGTAAAGAAAATTTTCACACTTTTCTTATTGATTTGTTGTAATAAGGAAAAGAAATTTTTATTAATGATCGAAGTTTGAAAAAGATTTAGAAATTCAGAATTCATTCATTTTAAAAAGAATAAATAAACAAATTTATTAAAAAATTGAAAAAAAAACAAGTAGAAAATTTCGATTTTTCATAAATAAAATGCATCTTTGACAAAAAAGACGCCATACTTGAGAGGGAAAACATTATAGTGAATAGTAGCGAAAAAGAGTTGATCACGTGAAAAAAAATCACTAAAATATAAAATAAAAAAATACTTTTCCACGAAAATAACAAACACGCAGAATAAAATCACACACAACACAGAAAAAAAATCATTCAATAGAATTTCCTAGAGATCAATCTCAAACACAAACACTCGTCACACATAGTCTCTCTTCCATGACAAAAAATAGAAGATGAAAAAAACACACACACTTTTAAAAAAAAGAGGAATAGTCATAAGTAAGAAGAAACTCTAATAGTTTAAGAATAAATTGCTCCAAATAATGTACATTAAATTGCTTTCGGCTCGATTTGCCACCAAGAAAATCAAGTAAGTAAATAAAAAAGTGCTAGGAATAATAAGAAAACAACTGAATAAGGAGAAAAATAAAACAGGTGTGAAGCCATACGAAACACACAGTTTGTATAAAAGTGAAAAAAACACACATTACTTGTAAAACGAGAATTCAAATAGGACATTTCCACCAGACGCAACTAAAATATTAAGGAAAAAATGAATATTTAAGGAAAAAACTGCTAGAATTTAATATAATAAAAATATATTTAAAAAAGGTGAAACTTGCAGAAATATTCATTGAATTTATGTAATGAAAAAAGCAGAACAAGAAAATCATATTTGCAGAAAATACTATACCATGATAATAATTTCACAGCATTTTCTTAAAGTATTGTTTAAAAAAAATATACATTTTAGAGTGGAAGACACACGATCACGGACAACAAATGAATGAATTGACAATGAGTGGGAGGAGCTGATAAAGGAAACACGTTAATGAAAACCTCCGAGAAAAAAAAACCACGTGAAAAACTATTGAACGATTATATCTTCATTTTAATTAAAAAGAAAAAAAAAACTTATTATAAATATATTTAAAAGAAGAAAAAAAGGAAAAATATGATAAATAAAATATTATAAATCCAGAAATACTGAACACAAAAATGTTCTATGTAGGGACATTTATTATCATTATATAGTATTATATTATACATATAAATTATATTAATAAAACCATTTAAAAAATCAATTTTCAATCAGATTTTTCAATTTCACTCAGAGGATTGCAGTCTCTTGTTTGATCGACTTATTTTCTTTTTATGAATGAAAAAATTAAAAAACCTGGTTTTCTTTTTATGAATTCAGAATTTGGAATCGACTCAATTTGGACTACAACAACAATTCAAATTTCATCCAAT
>CAKKOB020000018.1:7312-48594 GCA_918844115.2 Phlebotomus perniciosus
TATACTTTAGTAATAAATTTGAATTTTTAGTGCTGTACTTTATCACAGCCATACATATAAGATTAAAAAAATCCCTTTTTTGCAGTTTTTTATCATCAAAATGAAGCACTAGCTGGTCACTTTGTATAATGGGGTTAATCAAAATGGGTTTACCTGTAGGAAAAGTGCCCCATCATCCCCTATTAGTAACTTTCATGCAAATTTACCTATTTTTCGGACATTTTCGAGTTTTTAATGAAGCAGTAGGGGCTCACAATGTATGGTGGGGTTGATTGGAGTGAAGTATCATATAACTTTATATCATAGGGGATAGCCCCCTCCACCCCCTTTTGGAACTTTTCATACAAAGTTCCCCTATTTTCGACTTTTTATCCATTAAATTAATATTCTCAATCAATTTAATGGACCCAAGTTACTATACACAAACCACAAACCACGCAAAGAGAGGCGCGAAGCGCCTCGTCTTCCATATAATCTTATTGTTTCCACTCTTGCATAATTCCATCTCGAGAAGATGTAAATTTCCGCAAAAGAAACTTTCCAGACGAAATGCATAAGGATTTAAGACGACGAAAATGACGGAAATGCACTTTTGGGTTGACACAGAGAACTAAAATGACAATTTCAGCTGCGACTGAGAACATGAGAGACATGTTGAGGGTGAAGTCACAAAAGAGATATACTAAAGTACCAATTAAAATTTACAGCTTCAGTATGAGCCTCCTTCTCAAAATGTACTTGGCTTTTATGACTTTACATGTGAGAATGAATCTTCCAGAGATTTTCGAGACACTTTTTGGTGTGCCGAAGGAGTGTTGTGTGACAGAATCTGTGGCCATGAGGGAGATGAGACTGTTGTCCAGAGATCTCTGATTGTATATATGGGGACTGCCCTCGATGTCGTGTGCTGATGTCTATCAGGGACAAGACAAGCTGGAAGAGGCGGAGAGCTCGCTCTTGATCTCCTCCAGCCAATTTTCAAGCGAGCTAACCGCCAAGTTAAAAAATGCATTGAGACGACCATCACGTTCTGGGTGAGACAACGCGATGAACAAGAACAAGGACGCTGCGTGAACCTCCCATGGAGATTTTGATTCATATCTGCATCACTTACAGTCCAAATATTGTCACACTCGGAAACCAAAGGGCCTCACCAGTTGATGATGAAACCCAAGACATTCCGTTTTGATTACCCCTATAATAATAAAAAGAAAAATGCGGTTGATTCACCCTTGCGTGAACAACCCAAACAGCTCCTTCCATCCAGATCTATAAATTTCAATCAAAAATCAATACCATAAAATTTGTTATGTTGTTGTACCCCCCTCCATTTAACGCATATTTTTCAAAATGTTTCACACTCTCCCCAGCACCACAGGTATCATCGGCAAATTTGATACAAAACACTCGACAAGAGTGTTAATCAAAGAGCTATTTGTTATTTCATGTGCCTTTTGGAAGATGAAAAAATTAACCATCCTCTGCAGATGCAATGTATCGATATCGTGGGGGAAAAATTAAGAGAATTCCCCGAGAGGTTGCCATCGCATCACATCTCATTTTCATCCATCTCCTGCACCTTTGCTCACTGCAAGGGGTATTCATCTGACGGATTTGTGGTTTCAGAAAAAAAGTGACTGTAAAGTGACTTTGCGGGGTGTCGTAATAAGGTTGGGGACGAGTTAAACTCCAGTAATATGAGTTTTAATTCTTTGATCCTGAAAAACCGATAGACGCAATTAATGGTCTTACGATGATTTCTGGCTCTCCGACGACCCTAAGTCCCTATATACATCCATTTCGCCTTCAGGTCCAAAACTAATTACGGATGAACAAACGAACAGACGAGTAAATGGGAATAATAAGTCGAGGGTTTGAAAACTACATTTCTGAACATATTCTCAGCAACATCCATATTAAAATTAACAAATTTTGTTCTTTAATTACTTCTTAGTTATTAGGTGTCTATAACCAATTTACAATCAATAAAAAAAATTAGGAACCTTTTTGATTTAAAAGTAATATGATATTGCAATATTTAGCTTTCAAAAGTTATTTTAAAATGGTATTAATGCCCCTTAACTGACAATAAACTCCGTATATATTTGCTTTGTATCACGCACTGCATTAGGTTAATTGCGTCAATTCTCAATTTG
Organism: Phlebotomus perniciosus; assembly: GCA_918844115.2. NCBI lineage: Eukaryota > Metazoa > Arthropoda > Insecta > Diptera > Psychodidae > Phlebotomus > Phlebotomus perniciosus. The sequence goes on from CAKKOB020000018.1 coordinate 9,469, forward strand.
ACCCCATACTAGAATTTCCAGTTTTTTTCTTCCCTCCAATATATCCGCTCTCCAAGTACTTTTCCCGACTGGTACATAGCTTTTGTCTTCCATGCGCAAGCCATTTGAGTACCATTGCAATTTTCCATCCTAATGCACGAGAGCATGCAATCGCATGGCTAATTACAACAACGCACCACACTCAATGAAGCATGTGCGGAATTACAGGAATCCCACGTGAACTTCACCGCGAGGATAGATACCTTACTCCAAAGTTTAATTTTGTAATTAAGAACATTGTCTCTCACCAAGTGCATTACACCCAGGGGAGAGATTTTAGCTACACACAGGCGATCATTCCGCCTGCACTCATCCTCCTCCATATAAATCAATTAGCAGACAGATGGAGATAAAATTTAATTAAAAACACTTTAACAGTCATCTATTTTAATTGGTAGTCAATACTGCGTAAATTGCTACACATTTATGCAAACTCTGGGCTTCCAAAGCGAGATGGAGGTTCAAGTGCAAGACGCGCCATCCTGAGTAATGACGTTAAGATGAACATGGAATTTGTAATTCAGAAAATTGATATTTATTGAGCACGAATAGCTCATAAATGCAAAACCAGAAGGAGAGACAAATTGCAGAAAGAAGAATGACATTTTTCAGTTTTATACACGTCAAAAGAAAATCAATTGATCAGGGATGAAAAAATCAAATTAATCAATGTCGAATATATAATTAAACATAATGTCAGGTGTATTACTTTTCCAAGCGCTTATTTATAAGCGCTGTTTAAAAAACATTCAATTCAAACTCTCCCTATAAGCAAAATAATTTTTCAAAAACAATTTGGGTCCTAGTTTTGAAAGAAATCTTCATATGAACGCCTTTTGGGCGCTTTTTCGCAGCTTTTTTAAGTCTTACCTACCACTTAAATTTTTCAAGGGCATATTGGATGTTTTTTTAGTGACTTGACCTTTATACGCTTTTGAAGTGCTTGTTTGACAAATGTTCTTCATTTTAGTTCTAAGCGCCTTTTAAGCGCCTTGATCTAACTTCTTCTAAAATGCTGCGAAATATAATAGAAACTCTGCAAATAAATTTAAACCATAACCTTTTAAACAAATTATATTTTGACGAATCTATCTTCGTTCATTTATCACACAAATCTTTAGAGAATTTGTCAACAGAAAAAGTAACATTTCCACCCAAAAAACGGTCATCTGCGTGCTATATATACAAAATGTGTCCAAGATTGAATGAAATGAGGGTCAATTTATAAATGTTTGAGAAAAAATGCGAAGAGGAAAAAAACCCGAGTGATTGTTATAAATGATTTTGTCCCTTTAAATTGGGAAAAATCTCCCTCTTTTGAGAGGGAAAGAGTATTTTTATTTAAAAGGTCAACATTTTATTGGATGACGCGACATTTCATTTGTTTGGTGGTTTTATTTCATATCATTATCCTTCAGCTGTGAAGCTCATGAAACAGTATGTGTTGAGCCACATAATTGGCACTTTTCACACCATGAGAGCGACAATACCCAATAACAACGAAGCAAAATTGCTCTTCGTCGCCCAAATGGTGGCGCGGGTTTTCACTTCAAGTTCATGGGGGTTGGAAGAGGAAATTGGAAATATTATTGTGTTGAATAAAGTTAGGTATAGCCAATGCCAAAGTGAAATCTCTCTGTCTCCCTTTTTGCCTTTTCTGTTCTGACAATGAAAAATGAATTTGGCCACTCTTCGCCATAAGCACTTTGTGTTGGATGTTTTTGCTGAAATTTGTTCACAAGAGACGAAGTCAGGAGGACAGGGGACGAGACTCTGAATTACCAATCTTATTATTGTAATGGAAATGAAGATATGCTCAATATGAAATAAAACTACAACTTGATTACCATAATGTAATAGAATTTGCATTAAACACCAATAATTTTGTCTTCAATATCTCATTGTTTGGCCTGCCAATTGCCAGTAATGGTTTCAGCCCTGCTCTGAGCCTATCCCAAGGTGCAACTATACCATTATGGTGTGAGCTCCAAACATCTCACCCTCCGAAATGATCTGTTTATTTTTAGTCCCGAATGGAACGTGTGCTGCATTTTGGTAATATAATTTAATGTGGCCTCTAAATATACTACATAAAAAAGTTGATGAGCTGTGTTGACAGGGGCACCTTTTGTTTAAAAAAAAAAATAACACACAACAACCAAGATCACACTCATGTGTTCAGCCAGTGATCTTATGGAAAACAAACTACGCCATCCGAAGTGAGTGTAGGAGTTGAGGAAGAAAGGACGCACGCGAGTTAACGCCAAGATTAGCTTTCATTGTAAATAAACGAGGGAAAAAATTTCGATTAACATTCCAATCATTTTGGCGGCTCGATGTGTGGAAATTATCGGTGGCTCGGAGGAGTCTCTTCTTTGATAATCGCGTGACAGAATCTCATTTATTCACCCCGCAAGTATGCAGATTTAATCGGATACTCTACAATACTTCACATTTTTGCCTTTATCCCTCGGACATCGTATCAGATGAATTTCGATCTCAACCAGGGAGCAAATATTATACGGGCAGGTTTGATATTTACCATGAAATCACTTAAAGCAAGAGGAAGTATTCTTATATATTGTAAGATTATTTATAAAGATATCTATCGAAAGTATATAAAAAATCTTAAGTGAATAAATAATAGATATTTACCCCTTGATCTCAACTCTTTGCACTCCGGTGTTTTCAATTGTGGTCAATAACTCACTAAATTCCACACTATGGGGGAATCTTGAGATGGTTACCATCTCGATGGTCAATTGAAACAAAGAGAAGGTTAGAATTCTCGTTATTCCTTGAATTTCACCTGATAGAATCTCTCCCAATGCCAGCAGAACTGGATAAATTTGCTAAATCGCTTTCTCTTCAATCAAATTCAATTCCAATCGTCTGAAGAGTCATGAAGACTAACAGAAAACCATCTCGAAGAAATTGTGCAACGTCCGACACAGTTAGAATTACTGAGAGAAGAATTGCCGAGCGACACAAAAAGCCCTAATCGTGATGTTTGAACAATTATAGAACAATTTTGCGTCAGCAATACGTGACAAATTACTAAAAATAGAACACACGAGTTTCTCTATTTATTGAATTGACAAAAAAAAGAACAGACAATTAATGAAAAAAAATCAATTGCTTTATTGTGGCGGGAATTTTCTTTTTTGAAGAGCTCTCGCGCCACAAAGAGGGACACATGCAAGACAATGAGCCCCAACTAGGCGCCTCCATAGAGGCCAATCTCAAAGAGCATTAATAGAGAATAATGGTCAGCAAATTATTTCCGCTGATTATTTTAGCAGGAATAGCCTCACAGAAGATGGAATAAATGTGAAAAGCATCTGGTAAAGAGGTTCTAGATTATAATCTATGTTAGACAAATATAATTTTTCATGCCATATGACAAAACAAGGAGAATTGTTCAGAAAATCACCTCCAATTGTTGGTAAAATGCATAAATATTCACTTATGCATGAAAGTCTCTTTGATGATATGGGTGAAAGACTAATCTTTCTCACATCAAATAACATGAATCGCCAACCGTTTCGCGATCAATTGTATGGAAATGGTCTGTAATTATTTTATTTCTTCTTTTCGCCTCTGCAAATAGCAAAAGAACAACGTCAAATTAGCAAGTTGACGGACCGTTCTTTCTCCATTAATCATTTTGTGCGCCTTTTTACAATTTCAGCACCAAACGCAATTTAATAAATAAATTAGTAGCAATTTCAACGATTAGTGTTTCTGCCTCAATTTAATATTCAAGCTCGAGTGACCGGAAGGAGAGTTAAAATTTGTGTTTGTCAATTAAAACAGACCACAGCAAATGTCTCTATTTCAATTACAATTTAATTTAATTTCAAATTTCAAGAGGAAAATTCAAGTATCGTCATAAAATGTAGCACTTTAAGAAGAGAAAGAGATATTGTTCATATGAACCACTTCTGGAACTATACATCAGAGAGTAAACACTGATCAAAGAACCATTCTGAGTTTTCCGAGAGAGAAATTGCTGCAGCAATATTTTCAGCATCATCTTGAAAAATGTTCAATGCCAAGAAAAAAAAATCTATAACTTTCTGTAAGTTCAAGTTCTGACTCACTTTTTCTGTCTGCTTGTCCTATTTACTGATGGGCAATATAATTACTCTGTACCATGTCATTTATAATAAAAAGAATTCCTGTCAAAAAGTCTTCTTCATTTCCTGAAGGCATCAAAAGATGAAGAAGAAAAAAATGCTGAGTGGTATGTGTTGAAGAGGAGGAGATTGACGAACAAAAATAGACATTCCATGGCTCAATTCACAATAAAACCTATTGATCGGATCATGAAGAGTCACTTTCCAACAATAAGTGTCTGTAAATATTGGGAATATTGGACTGCCAAGTACCCTTGATCGCAGCCCCATAGACGACCATAATGTAAACAGTTTCATCCCACGAGGTCTCACTTCTTGTCACCTCAGAACTAATAATAAATTGCTGAGTGGTGAGAATCGATAAAATCCATTGAGATTTGTATCATGTCAATTCTCAGCAAACATATGGCACGAGAGTAGAGTTTCATTGGAAACATATCAATTACAGCTCGATCCTCACGTCAAGATTCTGCAAAGAGTTGCAGAAGACTTGGCTGTTAGCAGAGTTGAAAGTTTAGAGGTTTTCAGTTAATCCTGAATTAACCATTCTCGAAAATCTCAATAGCAAATTGATTTATCAGTTCTTCAAGAGAGAACTTTAATTTAATAAATTTTAAGGGTTTATAAAAAATAAATATTAATCATTATTTCAAGACATATTATATAAGCTATTGAAGGTCTTTTAACAACACTGATCTATAGATATTTCAACTCTGGTAATGAATGTTTCACTGTCTTTTATTCACTCCCTTTTGCTCACGTACTTGTTGTGGAGGTAAAGTGCCCTCTGGCACCAATTCTAATTAATGATATTCAGTCTGATTTTGTTAAACAATAAATAATACGTAAGTCAAACCCGCAATTATCCTAAAACCACAAATTTATCAAAATTATCGTATAAACGAAAATTGCATGAAATTGTTATGACGTCGGGTGACCTTTAACCAGCTATTGTTTAACTTCTTTTTCACCATCACGGTTGAGCTCTCAATTTGGCCGGATCTGCTATGGGCCCAGGAATTTTTCGAACTATCTGCCCAAGCAATTGAATCGTCAGCTGTCATGAGAATCACCCTCATGGAAGTTTCATCAATTGCATAATTATGCCGCCTTTGGGGGATTAAATGATCCCATAGAGAATTGAGAAGTTTCTCGGGATCACCCTCTGGCACTCACACTCCGGAAGCTCACAATGGGCTGTATGCTATTTAAAGTGACTGTCCAAATAATTTAAATTGCAGCCGGAGATAAAATTAGCCCATCTCTCCCTCTACAACCCGAAATTGTGACAATTCTTCATGAATTCGTTTCAGCATGTCACAGAGAATGTAAATTGCATTTGCACTCGCCGTTATTATGTTATGTTATGTTATCATGGAAATTTTTCTGGCATCCAGTTCAATCAGCAGAATCTTGTGGTTGTGGCATTTGACTTGTTGCCAAGTAATTTCTTATACACTAGTTCAACTCAAATGACACAAATAGTCAGTGTTATGAACATTTTAATTTTCCCTCCCTTTTTCCGTTTGCATTTCACTCAAAATGCACTGCGGTGAAAATTCTATACACACTCTGCAAAATTTCTCACAATTCAACGAGTGACAACGACAGAATGATGTGGGCGAATATATTGTAGCACGATATGTATCAAAGAGTCACCCATTAAATGTGTAAATGTTGGCCATTGGCTGAAACTCATAAAACAACCCAACAAGTTTGACGAGGATATTTGCGCTGTGGCGGGATTATTGCAATTCATGGGGTGATGGAGAAAATCACCGTGAAAAATATTTCACAGTGATGCTGTGGGGCGAAAGCAATCTCCACCTATTCGTGTATTATTTTTTATTTTCCACGAACATGCATGCAGTGTGATTTATGGGTAATTTGGAGGTATACTTGGACCCAGAGGGTCCCAGAGGTTGCATTTTACAATGCATCACTAAAGACTCACAAAGTTTAAGCAAATTGCTTGACTGAGGTTCTTTGAAGAATCCTCTAAAGACACAAAATATCCCTTAAAATATGTCTATTCCCGTAGAATAGATTCTAAACTATGAATTATGTGGCATATTGAGTTATTTTGTAGCACAAACATTCAATTCATTCGACCATTTTCAATTTTATATTTTTCTATCTTTATTCATTTAACAAGATTATATTGAACCAGCATCTCCGCCATGGACCAAATAATTATAACATTTTCCACGCTTTTGAATCTTCCAACCCTCACGCGACATTAAAAACTATTACAAGACATGAATCTGACCATTAAATTTTTCTTTTTTTATCTTTCCCAGAGACAATTTCACTAGAATGGAGGCAATAAAATAATTGTTTCGTAATAAGAGCCAAGACAAATTAATGCGATGCTCCTCAGCAATTTGTAACAACACACAATACTAGCACACTCCCATATTATTTATCTGAGACTTCTCCAAACACCAAAAAAGCCGCAGAAAGTAAGGAAACCCCACGTCTAATCAGTGGAACAATACCCTATGTGCATAAAGTGTTACAATTTTTTATCTGGTGTAAACCTTCATTTACTTTGTCTTACGAATCACGCTGATGAAAAGCCTTTTTTCCCTGGTTATACAAAACGTATTCACCTTCACATTACAAGAGTAACAATTCTTTTACTATTTTTTTGTTATTCTGCAATTGGAATTTTCATTCATTCCAACTGCGTTTTTGGGTGCAGCTTGTCGCCCTTCTTCACTCACACACAATTCATAACAGATGCTGAAAGAAGTTTAGGGCCGCCCGCAAGACAGCGAGTTTTATAAGAAAAAATCTTAGAATTACAGATAAAACTGTCTTTAGAAGAATCAATGCTTTTTCGAGATTGATTAGTTATTTTTTTCGTAAATTATAAGCGTTTTAGCTTACATTTTATAAGACAATGCTAAGGTTTATGTATCAATCAATCTTAAAAGCAACGGTGTGTATTTCAATTGCCAAAGAAGCTCATTTTAAAGAAAAAGTGGTAATCCTTAGAATTAAACAGTCTTTCTTAAATAAAATTGAGCTCTTTTATAACCAAGTTTTGAATAAATAAATAATCTACCAATAATTTCGTTTCCATATTTCTGTGAGCCAGTGTATGACGAGGAACAATCATACGTTAGTAACAGCATAATTTATGATCAAAGGGTCACACACCATCATGCACCAATTTTCGTTCTGTGACTATATAATGACGAATGAAGGTGGTGCTCAATATGCATTGAGTTCGGACAATACAGCGTCAAATAACGAAAATTGATGCATCGATGGTTAATTACTGTAATGGATGTTAAAAGGGAGTTCACATATAAATTACCCCCAGGTGTTATAATTCATACACGAAAAGCTCGTGCCAAATGATGACTCAACACTTGAATGGGATATAAAAGAGTCACAAACGGGAAATTTGCATCGTTTGCATCATTTGGAAGTCAATTGTGGGCTCTAATAGTGTGAATTTAGACAATTTAGATACGCCGTCAATCGTTTACTCAATATGTTTAAAAGTGCATGTAAACACGTGTCCAGATAAATATTTAAAATGCATTCCGCAGTGGCTTCCGCCAATGTTATTATTTACACCACACAAACTCGCACGCATGCACATTTGAGAGGCTTTTCAGAGATCATTTCACCATGGGCGGGAAACTCTATTTCTTACTCTTAAATTTACCTCCTTTGCTCTCTCCCCGACTATTAAAAGAGTCATGAAATCGAGTAAATATTTACAAGTGTAGAATCTCTCTTCGTGCATCATTTATTTGCTAGGCCCAATGGAAAAAAGGCATCTTCAATTTATTAATGTGCATCTTTCCCACCTAGAATAGACAGATGGACGGTAGTAAATTCTGTGCGGTCCATGAGAGACATTCCAGTGGATGCGATTAACTTCCCTCCTGCAATGAGCCGTTCATTGAACAACTGGTGGATTTTCAAACGAAATAAATAATATATTCATACATTTTGCTTCTCCTCATTTTATCAGGCATTTAGATGATGTCCGTCCTCCCAAAGGAGGGCGAACAACAGCTTAGATTGCGCAAAGTATTATATTTCAAGTCTTAAATACGCCACTCTGGTACAGATTCATCCAGAAAATATATTATCCAATATATAAAAACTATATGAAATAATGTTTTTGAATTCCACAATGCATGCTCTAACATTTCTCGCACAATCCTGCAAAAGTTTTGTGTGTATTTTTCCAGAGAATCTCCAATACAACGTATTTGAGAAATGAACAACATGTGGCCCATTTTCGTCTATAAAAGAGACCAAACTGCGTGTCAGACTAAATTTAATCTCAGTGTATAACACAGCATTTTATGGCTCTGGAGCAGACAATGAGTTTTTCTTAGCCGAAAAAACTTGTGTGCGCCAATTGCTCCAGTTTCTTTGCGCGCCTCATGATTATAAATTTTAAATCCTGGCGTCAAATGCGTGGCAATAAGCGGCATTCAGCACCATTTGCTATATACCAGAAATAAAGAAACTCTTTTGCAATATATACCTCGTGTCTGCCCCTCTAGTAACTCCTTTCCAGGCACGCAAGAAGACAGACTCGAGAGTAACATTTGAGAAAGTAATTGAAATGATCATACAATCAACGCCAGTTATAAATAAAACCATAATTTGGGAGATTGACGGAGATGAGAAGAAGAAAAAAATGTGGGGGAAAAGAGAGTGTGAAAAGGGTTTTAGTTGAGGGAAAAGTACACAAAACGCGGGATTGAATTTCAATTTCCTGGAACCAGACACCACATCGCTATATCGCTATATATCCCATAAAATCGTGTCGCCATCTCAAATACAATTAAGCCATGCATCCCATTCTTTATTCTTTATGCATTCAAAAAGTTGGAGATTCATACAATCACCTCTTGGCGTATCGAAGTTATTTACTTTTAGTCTCTCACTCTATTTTGGAGGTGACTTGTATCTTTGTGTAACTTCATTTCAGAAAGTGAAAGACACGAGGTGATGAGGAACTTGTCTTTGACATTTTGTGAAGAATCTGAGGAGAGTAGCATTTCTGATGGGTTCCAACATGGTTTATTTTGAATTCTTGCCCATCATGCGGGACGTCCAAAGTTATCACAATAGTGATTAAAGTAAATATTTAATTTTCCCAAATTTCCCCAAATGAATACATAATTAGGAATATCACTCATTCATTATGAATTCATCAGGAATTTTACTGAAGAGAATCTTTTAACCTTTGACAAGATAATTTTAATTATTTAAATTTTTCAACAGTCATGCTTAAAAGGAATGTCAGCACACATTAAAGGCTCAGCGCTTAACACTTTGAAGATCTCTGCAGGGGCAATATTTAAACAAATTAATAAACTATACAATTTATGAGAGAACAATATTGATAAATTCATAAAAAATAATAAGATTTTTAATTTTGCTTTAAGAAGTTTATTCAAGCATGTTTTAGATTTTTGGTGAAATTTACGCCTTTCTCAATTATTCCAGAAAGGGTTAAGCTTGATCTTAAGACAACATTAAAATTTTGGAATGTGCCACAGAATATGCACAGACAGTTGATTGCGAAAAATAAAACATTTTCCCCGTCACGTTGACGAGTGAATGTTGAAAGTGTAAAAAGAGTAAAAATTCACCACCTTACAAAACACCTTGAAGAGTGACTGGATTAAATTGAAATGACTGATTCAATTAGATGAATCAAATCGATTCAACACCTTTAAAAAATGCGATTCCAGCCACAAGCAAAGATACAATGACTCTTGTAATTGACGGTGGGGTTGATGGAGAATGTGGCCATGTAATAGAGCTGTTTCATTATATGAGGAACAGATATAATATTATAGATTGGCTATGCATGAAAAAATGCGATATTCATCAGATAGATCATTTGCTTAAAATGGTAAGTTTCTGTAAATATGTTTCAATGAACGATAAAACTATAAAAAAAATAATGGCAAATTTAAATTTCCATTGCATTACCAGTCTATTATATTCAACGTCTTTGGAGAGAAATCCAAAAGGAAGAAGCAGGAGCTCTCAACAGAAAAAGCACATTAATTCAATGAAATATTCTCATATTCATGTCAAAGAAAAGTAAACAATAGTTGAGGTCGTAAATAATATGGCCAGATTGAGTGAGAATTGATGGGCGAAAAAGGAATGTGCTAAACTCGGTGGTTGAGCGAAATATGGAGGATGAAGAGAGTTCTACACGGAGTTGAGACCTCCAGCAGTGAAATATCCACTTGTTTAGTGATTGAATGCAATGATAGAAGCTCTCAAAGTGTTACTGCCACATCTTCTATTTGCTTAGTGCAGAAAAACCATCGCGGAAGGCTCACGAGGAGGGCTTCTTGGAACATGAGATAACCACAAGGTAAAATATTGAATTTAAATGTGAAGCTCATATGCTCGTCCATTTTCACCTTCCATCACCGAGCATTTGTGCGCTTCAAGAATAATTTTATACTCTGGTGCTTATTATGCTGCTGGTGTTAATAATTTGCCGTTTTATTCAATAACACTATCTGTCAATCAATCTCATATTGAGCAGCTAAAACGAATTCATAATTAATTACTGTTTGATCAGAAACGTCTTATAGAATCTCAATCTATCACGCTCATTTCTTTTGCTATACGCTGAAAGTTTACGCTTAAATAGTTCTCTAATCGAACTGTATTTAATTGTGTTAACTTTCATTACTCAGACTTTTTTATTGCCCAAAATTCTGACTTTCTGTCTTGACGGGGAGAGAATGAAAAATTTCATAGAGTTGCTTGTGAAATAAAAAATCAATTTCACGGTTGAAGGAACGGTCATCATCAAAGCACTGAATAATAGCGACAATGAGCCTACGAACTATCTAGAAAATAACATTGTGGGAGACAGAAAAATTACTATACAGATTATTTATCGAGGGGTCTCTTGCTGGACAGCATGAAATTGTTATTCTAATTCACTTGATTAGCATAAAAATTGCTGTTGGAAAAGATCTTTCTAACAAACTCAAAACATTTATTGTAAATTTATTGGGTTTACATTGTTTGGGAAATTGTTGAACTGCCCCTCGATTTTAAACTATACAAACTTGTCATGTCTGGACGCTTATCTCACCATGTCAGAATTAACATAGAAATTTGCCTTGACCCATGAAAAACTTTACAATATCACTTTCCTCTTAAATGTTTCTATTATATTCTTAAAAAGTGTATTTCGTCTCTCATTTTTTTGTAGGTTAATAAATTATTTTTATCTCATGTTGAATTATTCTAATTCAACTTCCATGAACAATGCAAGCTCTAAATTTATTGTCTTGAAACCAATAAATCAGGCATCTGGCTTTGTTTTATTTCACTTCCCTTCATACTTGAGGTGCATAGTTATAAAACAAGATTTGAGAAATATTGAAAGAATTTATAAGTACAGGTGGTATTCATCCTCTGGCCTTCGCTCCACTTCATTATAATTCATCTCATGAGTAATAGCAAATGTCTGAGGATATATAAGAAGATATATTCTTGTGGTGACCGTTTTTGTTTCACATAATCTCCTGCCGACAAATTTTGATGGTATACAGACTCGGAGGGCTAAATTGAGATAGAGAAATGTCTCCAACGAAGTTAAAATGTTTCATCCACACGAAAATATGTCTGGGATAATTCTTATAAATTATAGAGTTCAATTTGGAGGATGACAGAGATTTCTGGGGGATTGGAGAAATTTAAGAAACATCAACGAAGGTGAGAAAGAGAAACGTTAAATTGTACAAGAAAAAAAAAAGTTGAGTGTTTGAGCGTGATTAAGTGATTAGGCTGTTTGTATTCAGATCCTCGTACGATAAAGAATTTATAAACACAATCATAATAATATTCGTGGCTACCTGTTTTCACCTTTCTCGGAGGCATCATGAGAGACGAATAAGAAGCAAGACGAATAACTGCAGAATTGCTGTGTGAATAAACTCACTAAATGACTTTGAGCTCAAGCAAGAAAGGCGCGTCTGAGATGAAGAATAATATTGACAATATAATTCAATTGCGTCAATGGAGAAAAATCACTCTTCTTGTCTGGTTAGGTTACTTAATTTATTGGGATTCTCCTCCTCATGAAAGGTGGTGCGGAAATCAATCAGCCGTTAAATGCACAGTGATACTGAGGCGTTAGAAAAATTCACAACTCGTACGCAATCTTGATACAAAGCTGATGAACGAAAAAAAGGCGGATTCTCGCTATGCATGAAAAATTTTTAATTATCGACTACGATACTCATCTCTCTTGGTGAATACATAATTACATGGCACAAGAGTGATTACAGTTTTTAATTAACAGCAATTAATCACAGTTCATTGCTTCTGTCATTTTAACCCCTGTTCTTTCTCCAACTGTACGGAGCTGTATATGTATGTATAACAGGTCAGTGGAGGAATTATTTAGGCATTTTATGTGTTTGTCAAGATGTAGCTGTAGATAAATTAAGAACTTAAGTGAGATAAACAAAATAAAATTTCAAATATTCGTATTTCCTCGTTTTATCGTTTGTCAGTGTATCCGTAAGTTCATTATTTTGAAAGCCAAACGGTTGCAGATAGAAACGTCGGGTCTTCGGAGACACCCCATAAATTTGAGCCAGGAAATATTCTTACTTCTCTCATAAATCAAGCCATTCCTTATAAAAGAAAAATGCTCCCTAAACTATTTTCATGATAAATTACTTTTACAAATTTTATAATACTGTGGCTACCACCCTTTTTCCAGTTCCCTTATCAACTTTTGGACACGCTTTATAATTTCTTGAACATCTCTGTAAGATATTCAATGAAATGCACCGAGAAAAATGGGAATTTCGTCAAGTTGATTATCAACAATTTTGTGAACAAATTATTTTCTCAATTTTTTTCCACCTCATGTCAGAAGTGGCGAAGGCATGAAAATAAATTAATATTTTGTCGGCGGAGAAGAAAGGTGTTTCTTTTAGCCTCAAAGAAGGGAATAAAAAGACCAAATCATCAAACATTTAATTTCATTCCTCAACATCTTTCTTGCATATCGCCATTCAACCGTCACATTGTCTCACGTGGCGAGTCTTAAATGATTTTGACACTCAAATAATTATGTTTGCATCTGTCCAAATAATAACCGCATGGTATTCTCCTTGCATAAAAGCGCGTAGAGATTTTGCAGTAAAGTCAACGGGAATGGTGTGCAATTTAGTCGTCCAACACTCACCATGAGGACAATGTGAGGGCTCTCTGTGAAGAAACCGCGGAATGCAATATCACAGAGGGAAACTGGATAAATTCCATTTTTGCCGTCAATTCACCACTGCATATCATACTTGAGTCATACTACTCCACGGACGGGTAGTAAATTAATTCAATTAAAATTTCATACTCATGCAATGCTTAAAGTCGGTGGTTGACTGAGTGGAAATGGTGAATGGAATGGGGAAGTTGTGTGTGAATATCAATGGGATACCTTTTCCACCACATCTCCAGGTAGATGCCCTGTGGCATGATGCTGATCGGCAAAGATGATTTTCGGATGATATTGCTGACTTACCTGCAAAAGAGAAAGAGAGATTGTTAGGATGCAAAAGATGCAGTAAAAGGTACTAAATTTCTAGGAAATACTCCATGGGATGAAATTTACTCGAGTTGTTACTCGAGTTTACTCGAGATTTGAAGAATTCTTCGAACATTCCTATAGACATTTAAAAATACTGTGAAAAGGAACAAGGATACTTGAAACATCCAGAAGGGTAAATAAATTCTGGAAATTTAAAAAAAAAAATCCCCTGAAGTTCAACTTTTTGTATTTCTGACTCACTGTCCATGATAAATTAAATGCAATTCAATACAAAGTTTATCAGCATCTAAAAAGAACATTTTGTTGTTCACTAAATAGCCCTTCTATTGATTGATGCTCTTAAATTCCCTTTTCCCCTAGATACAAAATTTCCGCATATTTTCCTCACCAAAGAGGACTGATAACATCTCTCTGAAGATCAATTTTAAGCATCACAAAAAAGCTACAAAGTGGTAAATATATCATTGTTCTATTCATACTTTATCTCTTCCATTTGGACCTTTTCTATTATCTTTCCTCATCCCATCTACAAAAAAACATCCCTTTTGCAGCACATTGGTACAACTTGGATGCAAGAAAATTTCCCCTGAGGTTACCAACATTTATCAGACTTTCAACTTATTCGCCTGGAGCAAGAGAAATGCATTTCCTAAAGGATTATCCAAACAGATTATTTGAAAAATGCTGGTGACTCAGTAAATCTCTTTTGTGTTTGTAATTTTTCAACACTTTGTCTACAAGTGAATAATGTTTCTAAGTTATTTTCCATCACAATGCCAAAAAAAATTACAAACTCGCACAAAACACTGAAAATAAAGTGAAAAAAGGAAAATGCAAAAACGGTTTGTTTGCATGTCAAGCCAAAGGAAAACTTCCTCATTCATTGTCTGGGTGAAATGATTATGGACGATAAAAGTTCAGCAGAATGCTAAAACCACCTCAAGAACCTACATGAGAATTCAGGAAGGCAACACAATGTCCCAAATTGACTTGATAAAATTCCACCAAATCACTCAGAGCGTCTCTCTTTAACCGTTTACCATTGAAAACTCCTAATTGAATTAGAAGGAAAAGAGGTGAAGACATGGCAACTCATTCACCGTTAAAGTGTTGAACAAAAGTGATTTGTGATTTTAAACCCAATCAAAACCAACACCCTTTCTTCATGAATATTCAATCAGGATGACTGCATGCGGAAATCTCTGCAATTTATGCCTCTGCCATCCATTCAAATGGCAATTTTGCTCACGTCCCTTTGACATATGTACTAAATTCCATCCCATTCAGTCAGATTGTGGTGCTCTCACTTACAGTAAAATGTATAGAGACAATGATTAATTCCAGAGATTCTTGGGCCAGAAAATTCCTCCAGATTTCTCGGAGTAATTCCAGGGTTTTTACGTGAATTATATGGGGAATTCCCTAAGATGTCTAATTGAGATAACTTCATCTAAAACTTTCTCCAAACTATTCTAGAAATACCATGTTAAAAAATTTTATATCTGATACAAACATCACTTAAAGGATTGAAGAATTTTGTTTTAATCATCACGGTTTTAAAACCAACGATTTTTCTCCGTGTAGAATCTAAATACAAAAGTTCTATTTGTGTACAAAAATGAATTTATCTGAATTTCTCTTTTCAATAATTCTCAACAACTATTTTAACTCCATCGTATTGCATCCAATTGTTAATGTTTATAAATTATATGATTTAATGAAATCGTAATCGAACTGCGCAAATTACTTCTCAACACAATCCCGCCACAGTGAAGCAATTCAGATGGAATAACGCATGACTTTCGATCGAGTAATTTCAATCTATGGAGAATGATCCACTTCCTCGTGTGATTGCACAATATGGCCGGCAAAAGACATTTAAGAGTATATGCTGAGTCTGTAGCACACAAGTGCCACATTTTAATTGATGATCAGAGAGAAGTTAAATTGAATTATTGTTTTGTATGGGCAATATGAAAATTGCTCTATTAAATTATCTGATATTTGCAAGTTTCTCTCTGGGAAAACGGCAAAGAGATGCTGTGAATTTAATTGAGTATCTTGCTCCAATTCAGTTGAACCTGATTGTGTCAAATTGTATATATCACTCAATGGGATTATTTGTTTGTATTATATGTATACAGAAAATTATCTCCCAGCATTTCCGTACACTCATCTGTGTTGGTCCAGAGAGGAATCTTTGAGCACTGTTGTGCCTTTTTTTGCGTATCCACAAAAATCCACATTACTCGCGATTGTGCGTAAATTGACAACATCTCCGGGTTTTATATTTCATTGATTTTATTCAATCATTCTCCTTCATTCTGCTTGATCGTGCGGCAAGATACCATAAAAGGAGACAATATTTCATGCCTTTAAACTTCTTTTTGCTCTCATCCAACCGTTCTTTTTCTTTGCCATCTCTCGCGAGACGTCTTGAAAATTTTCAAGAATGAGAACATTTATAGCCACAAGAACTATATACGAGAACATCACGCGAGAACAAAAGGATTTTCTGCTTATTTTGCTCTTTATTTCACCATCAACGTTTTTTTCTATAGTATTTTCATTCATAAATTGAATAGAATTGAATCTCTTCTGTCTTGTTCCTCCTTTACAAATTCACAATGTGTATTAAACTCATGTCTTGTGCGATGATAAGTGAGAAAAAAAGAGGTACATTTTAAGAAATTTGGGTGAGAGCAAAAAGAAACTACAAATTTTCACCTGTATTTTCTCACCCTTGACAAAATGAAATATCCGGGCTTTTGTATATTCGAAATAATCATCACGTAATACATAACTCATATGAGAATTAATTGACAAAACTACGGGGTTTTTCGGTGAGTTTCTTGCTCAACCAGAAATGGCACAGAAAATCTTTGAACTCTGCACAAACATCATTGTTCAATTGCTGTGTTTTGAGGCCATGTTGTGCTTTTATATGAGTGGGAGATACAGACATTGCCGGTTGCAAAGATTTTACCATCCAATAACTCCCTTCTAAACGGGAGGTATAAGTGTCTTTTTTTTCGTGCCAGAAGACTTTGTGTATATTCTGTTTTCTTTAGGTGATATCAGAAAGTGAGGAACATTTCAATTTGAAGTTCATGAGCAGAGAATTGTTGTGGATGAAATAATCTCTGATATATTACAAATAGCCCGAGAGAGACTAGCGAACACAAGGATATTAATGGATGTGTCGTTTGTATTAAAAGTCTAGTCTCACATGCTTCGGAGGAATATTGAGGCGAATGAAGGAGATTAGACGGCCTCTGGCCTAACAGTTTACCTATTGGAGAAACGTGAATTACATATTTTTAACATTAAACATCAAGTTACAAGTTGGAAGTTACATTTCACTGGTGATGTAGTGGCATTCACTTAGAATACGGTATAAGGAGAGAATCTAAAGAGAACTGGATGGGAGAGAAGTTTGTGAACAAATTAAATGGATACCTCTTCTCAACAATGTTGTATTAGTTGTATTAATATTAGTTAAAATAAGCCGCATTGGAGACTTTCATAGTGGCTGGTAAGACTTGAGGCCTCACTTTATCTTTTTACACCACACACCACTTGTAAAATGCTTGTTACCCATTCTTTTCTCCTCCAACCCAGACGATGGCTTGTGTAAGTAGGACTGTATAAGGAGATGCTATACATGATTTTATACGAAGACCCCAACAAATAATTTATACATTGATCAAGTGGATAGAGATGAGGGACAAAAAAGTCATCAGAGAGAATTTATCAAAATGGACATTGGAATAAAATTACCAAACAGAGAAGCATTCCTAAATACCATCTAATTGATCACACAGAAGACTCATATTGAGCTTTGGGTAATTAATTACCAGTAGTGGAATGCACAAAAAACCTGTGAAACCGTGCCCAGAATTCTAAACCTCTGATGGTAAGCTTTGTGGATTATTGATGGATTGAACTGGGAAATGATCAAAAATGATTCACAGTTTATTAATTCCGAATAACCCCCAAGTGAGCGCCTCACGAATCTGCGCTATGGTGAAAAGAATTGGGCAAACAGGAAGTTGATTTCAAAATTGAAACTATGTATGGAACAAACTATTGATGTTGGCAGAAGCCGGTGTATTTTATTTATCCGGACATTCCCGAAAATAAAACTAAATGGTAAAAAGAAAAAAAAATCGTGCTGCATGGAGAAGGTGTGGAAATATTCAAGAAAGTCTCACAAACGTTCGAACATCCAGAACTTTAGGGAACACAAGATATGGATAAATAAATATTTGTTCGCCGCTCAATAAAATCAACCACCAACGATGAATTGTATTGTGAGAATATCGAGATGGTTCAATGAAACCTCTGAGTGGTTTAAGAAATTATTTTCATATGTTTAATGATGATAATCTCTGTTCCGGGTATTGTTGAGGAATATTGTGGATTACATTGTGTCTCCTCTCCTGTTTCCTCCCGCCTGGGTGACTCGTCATTATAAACAGAGATCCCAGAGGAAATTTCTGCACATGAGATCTCTCACACAATGTTAACGCAAAAATCCTAATGATTTCATCTTTTGCCGCGCACCAAGAAAAGTAAACACGCACAATAATCGACACTTTATTGCTTTTTCGTGACAAAAGCGCCAAAATGATGGAGGTGTTCCAGATCTTGCTGTGCAATTAGTTTCCCACCACTTCTCCACACGCAGCATATGTTTAATTTTTACTATCCCAGCAAATAAGAAAACACAAAATTTTGATACGACACATTTGTCAAAGACCCCATATACAATGAACGAGAAATATGATAGAGATCAACTCGCTTGGCAAAGTGTGAAGCGGGAAGTGTCTTGTGGAATGAGAAATTCATATTGCCTACCAAAGGTGTTTACATTAGATCTAAATCACGCGCGAGCCTCCAACAGCGTCCAAGAGCATGATGGAGCAAAACAGACCACATACTGTTGGTGGCTTGTAACAAATCTGCATGTGATACAAGAAAGTTCTCTCGTTGCACCACTCAAAAAATTGAGTGAAAAATGATTTCATCGATTCCTAGAAATTTTCACAATTTCCTTTAGAAATTTATCCCTCTTTCTGGAAGAAATTCAATACAAAATGTGGGAGAAAGTGTAGGAGTTATTGTACACCATAAACTGATCTTTCAGGGCATCAATTCTTTGTTGAAACTAAGAATAGAATCATTGGATTTATCAAATGATTATTTAATTTAAATAGCAGTATTAATTAGAATTGCCTAATAAAGACGATCGGCTAAAATAGGCGCCAATTGATCATAAAAAACGCCGTTTTGTATACGAAAAGACGCTCTTTCGCGACAAAAGCAAGTGTTTGGACCACGTTTCCGCAATAATAGATGTTTATAATAAAATCAGAAATAATAATAATTACAAACTTATGTCGTTCTGAAGGAAATCTAATATTGCTATTTCTAAGAAACTTCTAATATATTTTCAATTCTCCACTTAATTATAAATAAAACAATACTAGGAGTGACATCATTCCTCAACTCTGAGAGGAAATCTCAAGACCTTCATCACACTTTTCCACTCATTTTCTGGTCTACTCGATAATAGAAAATCCACACTGGAATTGCTGAAACACATTGCATAAATAAATAACACTTGGTATGATCCTCTCATTAGGAATCTCATTGTAAACATTTCAAACGAAATATTTGGTAGCATTGCTCTAATAGTGAGGTCATGTTATGAAATGTTATTGAATATTTCATTAATTTTTCACAAACTTTTTACGATCTACTCGAGTTAATGTTGCTTAACGAGGTCTTACAAAAAAAAATCGCACACAATTGCGCGAAATAAAAATACAAACACTAAGAATTCGTTGATCATAAAACCTCAATGTTTGATGGCGTCATGCTCTGAAGCATCATAATTTTTTTACTCAAACCCTCCATAATACTCTTCTAAGAGAATTTCCTGCTTTATCAAAATGACACAGAGCTATCTCAGAGAAATATAATTTTGTCATCTAACCCAATACAGGTTTTGAGATCATGAATAGTCTCGCACGGCTGAGGTCTATGAACTATGGGAGCTCTTTTTATTCCCGCCACATTTTCAAATTGATTTGGCGCCCACAACTTTGCCATCCCCAGAAGACACAAAGTAATCATCCCATGAAAGCAATTTGCCAGAAGTGATACACCAACGCAGGTAATTTTTCCTTAAGTCTCTCCACTTTGCAATTTTCACGTCCGTCGCGGTGGTCAGTGGACAGATGAGAGTGCTTGCTAATTGCACCGCGGAGGCCCACAATGAGCACAATTTCACCTCAGGATGCAAATGAAGAGCTCATGTGATTAATTTCACCTCGTGATCTCCCACAATATCTCCGGCACACGAGACACTCTTCAATCACTTTTACATACGAACACACCGGTGTGTAAAATTATTGGGTCAAACAGTCTTTATCACACATTTCATGCTTTTCACATGGTGTTTAATTTAATTATAAACACCATCGTCATTTCTTACCACAACATGAAAGAGAGTTGCTTGGAAAGATCGGGAGCTAAAGCGATAAGGTTCTTACGTGGATGACTTATGGGAATTGTGACTCTTAAAAGAGATCTCAGAGTTTGAAAGGAAAGTAACGTTGAGTTTAAGGACCCGACAAACGGCCGACCGGTCAAAAAAGTTAATTTTTAACGCCTCTAAAAATTTCAAATCGTCTGACGAAAATTTGATTTTCATCCAATCACATAAACTGTGAACCTGAAAGCTCACAGCAAAAGTCTATTTTATCAAAAGCTCCTCAAGCTATATTTCAGTTACCGAACTTTCCGTTTCACCCATAGATATGCAAAAGAAGAATATTGAGTGGACTAGACATCATTGCACTTGTTCGTTCTCATTCAATCTCTTACCATATGCGCGGCAGAGGCGATTTGAAGAAGCAATAGAAGCGAGCATTTTATGGTCATTATACGAGCAAAATATAGCTATTTAGTGTCTCTTAAGATGCATCAAAGTGGCAATCATGTATGCAAGAGAAGAGAGTTTAGAAATGCCTTTCTTTGTGCATTTTAGACTCACGCGGAGGTGAAATCATGCAGAACTGATGATAATTGAAGGCTTGGGAGTCCCGCCATTCAACAGATTTCGCCCGCGCATTTCACATCGTGATACCTATCATTGCCCATATCACTCCCATTGCATTGCATAACATCAATTCCACCTCCTTCGGGGGGTTTATCGCTTCATGGAAATTTGTACAACTCACCACAATGCGTGATTTATGACATTCTATTGTGAGAACTCCCTCGCTATAGAGGAATTTGTATTCACCAACAGTGATAGGAAATATTAACATTCCAAGAAATCATCATTCAAATTTCCTTTGCATGAATCCGTGAATAAAATCCAATTAAAAATGAATGCATATTCTTCCTAAAATTTGCTCATCTGCAAAGTGCTAAAAAGCATTTTAATGCCTAACACGTGGAAAATATTCAAGAGGCAAAAAAAAACATGCGTATTATTACCAGAATTCTATGCTCGACTTCTTCGCTTAATAATGTTGAAGTTGAGGAATCAAGAGCGAGAAAAAAGTTCGAGACGACATTCAAAATGTATACCAATAAATTTATTTAAACAAATTTATTGCATTTGTAATCGCAATCAATCATTCAACTTTCGAACACTCAACTCTGTTACATTAAAATTCATTGTATGGTAAAATGACATCGGTGGAAAAAAAATTCAATAAATGGGAGAGAACAAAATTCCATACTTGCTTTTTCATTGTCGACAAAACGGAGGACAGAACAGAGTATTTAGTGAATTATGAATATTTAAAGAATGTAAATTGCTTATGATAGTGAAATGAGAACATGTCGATAACAATTGTTTTTTAGGTGATTCTTGCTGCCGGTTAAAAGGTTTTGCAAATTATATTGGAGCACGCGATCGTTCGACTTTGTAAAAGATTAAAGACAATTGTTAAAAATATGTTATTCGCGTATATTATACAGGCTTAAGATAGGTACTTGTTTTTTATGATAAATAATATGGACCATATAGTGAATTAAACCTGAATAAAATTTTATTCAAGTTATCAAGACTGGGATTGGAATATCCAAACTCGAAAATAATAGATTTCTTAGTTTTATTTGCTTAAAAATTAGGCCGTTTGTCCGTCTACCATTTTGTTAGTCAGATTGACCGTAAGCCCATGTTGTAGATAACTTCGAATCCCCAAGATCCGATAATATGATATTGAGCCTAACGGTTTTTCAAGGTCAAATGTTTGTAACGCCCAACTTTTCAGACTTTTAATTTGTGAATCTCAATATCTTAAGTTATGTTATTCCATCATCAAATGGTTAAACAGGTGAAGCATCTTCAAAAATCGACTTCCTAAAATGTTATCCATCCTCCATATTCATGGTTCTTGTGAAATAATCTCCCACAGTGACCATATCTTCTCCTTCGATTGACAATATATGGCCATAGTGCTCAAAAGAATGATTGAGAACCCTAAAGTGCCCAATACAGAGTACCATGTTTACACTATAATTATGTTTACATGACTTAACAGCACTAATTAGCGAGTGAAGAAAAAGTATTCTTCAGATCTTCTACCATAATTTTTTTACACTCCTTTTTTACACAAAGTCTCGCGGGAATACTTGGAAAATATAAGAATATACTGAGTGAGAAATGGGAGATAAAAAGCATTTCGGAGGATGATTCTTCAAGAGATATGTTCTGAGGCGTTTAAAATGCGATAATTGCTGTGACTCTCAAGTGTGTCGGTCTTGACGGGTGAAATATTGATTCAGTGATTCTTTTCACAGTTGATTTTAATGTTCCTTTTTTGGTATATACATATACATTTTATACCACCTTCAAGGTATATGCTTTGAGAACTCTTGCTTGAGCTTTTTTCTTACGTCCAGCGCGAACCTCTTAAGAAGATGTTATTATTATCTAAATCACATGCAAGACGAATGATTCATTTATCTCAATATAACTTTCTTATTCATTTTCGTGTTGTCATCATATGCAAATGCCATCAAGATTTGTGTTGACGCTACCTTCTTGACCGTGCGGACTCTTGTCTTCAGAGTCCATATATTTACCTTGACATGCGACAAGGAGCGTTATATTAAATGCACCTTTTTCCATACCCTTTATACCCATCCGAGCCCATTACGACCACGAAGACTGTGTGACTCTCTATTGGCGTAAGAAATGCATGGCGCGAGTCACATTTTCCACTGATTAACTCTTTTTTATTCACCATGTATTCCACCTCAAGAATTCTCTAGGAGGGATTTGTGTCTCCACTCTATTGGAGATCTAGGCGTATATAGAGTGAGGCCTAAGAGGTGTGCAGAGGGTCGTAATAATAGATACATGAACCACTAACTTGCCGTCACATTGTAGTGCATGGAAGACACTCTGGTTACACACATAATTCTCCCTCTCTTGCTTAGCCACACGGCAAATAGTTCTAGAGTCAATGACTGTGGCGATTGCTTACTTAATGGTGTGTTTTATGTCTGCAAAAGTTGAGGACGATTGGCAATCAAAGTGTCGGCGGAACTTATGAAATGCACATATAGAGGTGGAATATACATAGCGAAAAGTGATCTGACAAAAGAGCACGTTATATATTCTTGCATTTTTCCACGAATTTTAACGTGCTTCATTGAGCTTTTCACCCACTCTGTTAGCCAATAAGTGTGCAACAGGTTGGAAAATTGGAATTGATTTCTTGGGAAAAACAGAAATCCCCTTTAATCTCTGCGCACTGAGACTGGCGATATTATGGCTTGGCAATTGCCAAATATCTTAGACACAGAATTTATGGATATTTGATTTTCTGAGAGGCAGAATATATTTCTTGTCAGGGATACGGAATGAAAAAGCTGGTTTTTGAATGTTTTAAGAAGTGGAAAGGAATACCTTATGTAAGAATTTTTTAAAGCTATAATAATTGAGAAATTTGAATATTGGTTTAGGACCAAGTCAAAACAAGAATTTTACACAAAAGCTGTTTCAATATGTTTTCTGTTTTGAAACTACATTTTCGATATTTTAAGAATAAAAATTGTTTTTATATTAAATTTCCTTGTATAATAGAATTACTAGAAGAATTAGTAAAATAGTTTTTAATTTTTAAATTTTTGGGAAATAGCATTCAAAACACTTAGATGTCAGTTGTCATTATGTTTTAATTTCATAAGACCGAAAAAAATTCGAAGTAATAATGAAAAATTTAAAAGAAAAACCTTAAAGATGATTAAAGCGCCGATCGTATACCTAAGCATATTTATTAGGACTGATTATATTCTATAAACCGATTGAAGGAATAAATTTAATTTAAATTCCCTCTACTAGACTAGACCATCAATAAAGATCTCCATTAATAAGAAAGTTATGCACTGCTTTACCAGTTTTTTTTTTTTGAAATGCTGATGGAAATATCGTTAGGTACATTTCTCCGCCTAACTTCTATCCCTTGTTATTTGCCAATTTTTTCTGAGCCTCACATCGCTTAAAATAAAATACACATTTCAAGGACTCGTCAGGTTTTATGCCAAGCAACTGCTTAATCTTTTTCATTTCATAAATTCTTTCTTAACATGGCTCTTCAGCAGACCGTTCTTATCTTTCCGCTTATATCTCTTTTTAATTTAAATTCACGCAATTAAGAGTGTGTGATGTAAATATTTCTCCACTCGTATGTACACCTCTTCGGCAATGTTTACAAACCAATTTGTCACATTAATTAAACAGTGGCATTAATTTTTTGGCCGATTCGTGCGTGTCACACTCCATAATGGAGTTGATGAATCCGCAAAGTGATGCTCTTGCTTGCGACGTTATGGAGATGTGTGGGTGATGTGTAATTTGGTAAATAACATCTGTTGCCTTGCTAATCGTCACTCATTCTGTTCCACATGTTCACAAAATTAAATAGCAAATGGCTCTCTTCTCATCAGAAAACTCCAAACAACACTTGAGTGAATGTTATTGGTGGAGAAAAATAAAAGTTAATGATATTGCAATTGTAAATTGTGATTTGTTCCGTCAACTTTTTATTGGATTTTTTTAATTATTGATTTCTCCCAGGGAAAAACTACTTTTTTTACACACTATTAATTACCATGACCTAAAGAGTGACCTTTCTCATATTTGCTGCCTTTGTCAATTGAATGATTGCTCTTGCTTTTTTCTTTGTCGAAACCCCCGTCAAGATGAGAAATATATCCTATACAAAATAATCATATTTCATAATGAGACATAAAACAATTTTTACGGATTTTTTACATCTTACGACAGCCCATTAAAGAGGGAACAAAATACAGGGAATTTCCATCAAAACATGAACAAGTCATTTCGCAAAGAATTTAATGAAATCATACCGAGACCGTATAGAGGGAAAAAAATACTTTTTCGTTCAATTTAACATAATTAAAAATGAAATGTAACAGAAATTAAATTATCCCCCAAAAAAAAAGTCACATTTGACCGAATCAGTGAAAGGAAAGAATTGAATCATCTTGTAAGCAATTAATCCATCTAGAAAGAACTTCTTTCACTCATCGACAAAGAGAAGTCTTTTGAGAACTTTTATCTCATATTTCTCCTTCTCTCCTCCCCCCCATAAGAGTAATTTCCTTAAAAAAACGCACATGCGTTACGTCAAACGTTCTAAAGAGGAAACGGCGCCTTTTGTTGTATAATTAGAAAAAAAAAAAACGATTGAATTTGAGATATTACCGACTCTTTTTCCATCATTAATAGCCCGCGTTTAATGGTCGACTGCATTTTTTTACGGCCACCAGGAGTGATAGAGACGCAATTTCGTGGTCAATTCAATTAAATTCATGAATTTTGATTAAATATAATTCTATCATCAGGAGAAATTCTGGAAATTTATGCTGCTGGAGAGATTAAATAATCCCTTCTCTTGAATATTATTACGTAGAAGAAATGGATATGAAGTGTGACACCCTCAAAGGGAATTGGTAAGAAAAATAAACTAAAACTTCCAAAGAGGGACTAAACATGTGTTGAGAGACTTTTTTCCATGAAGTTATGGATTTATTAAGAAGAAACTTTCCTTTTATTTCTTCGATAAATAAATCCAAAGAATAAATGACAAAAAAATTGGTAAAGGATCCTGGCACGTCCTTCGTCATTCTTCGTGGATTATCGTTATCATCGTAAAATTTGAATTACCGACAAATAAGCATTTCTCAAGTGTTGTAAAAAGGAAGAATGTCTGTCCTGAATTTTACGACAATCCCTCAGATGGGATGAAGGAGAGGAAAAGGCGGTAAAATTATCATTTGAGGGACTCACATTTAAAATTGGGGCACTTATTTGTGGTCGTTTCTTCTCTTTGCTGCAGAGACAATTCCAGGACATGGTGGATGGATGTTGTTAGCAATCTCTGTCCTCAAGACGGAATCATTTCACATCAATTTCCTCGCACAACGTAATTTTAAGCGGATACATAAAAAAATCACACAAATTTACATACAATTGATTTTTCGCGGGAGATCATAAAAAAGCACGTTTTCACTCGATATTCTCACATGGAGGCTCAACATTCCCAAGTGTTTTCACTCTGTTTAGCACCCGATAATCTAATTATTGGCTACATTTTTCGCTGTCGAAAGAACACTGTTGAGAGAAAAATCTTAAGATGAGTCTCTGGTCCAGGAAAAGGCGAGATATCCACTCTCTTCGAAGGTTGGCGGTAAACTGAAAACAACCACGAGAAACCTTCCAATAGGTTCGCCCGGCAAATGTTTTCCGTCTCATTCACTCTGCCCTTAAGAATGCTCTGATCGCTAAATATTATGGATTTTCAATTAATTTAAGGATTCAGAACCTTTCTAGGAGTTAGAAAATTACTTTAAATGGGATTTTTTAGAAAATTTCATAAAGAAAACTCCTAATAATAGTAAATTGGGAAAATTTCCCGCCTTTTCTGCACACCTTTTTGGCGCCACCCTGTGTACTAAATTGTCCCAAATTATTAAATTTTACATGATCATACCGTAAAAAGTGTAATAATACCCAATTATCATACAATTAATTCCACGCCTTTCATATACTTTTTCTTTATGATTTGCGCGTTTTATACAATGTTTCCAATTTTTAATTCCCAGGTTTTTAATTATTTCTAAAGTGAAAGACATTTTACTACATGAAATATTTTTTTACTTTACTTATTGTACATGTAGTTAAATACAGTTTTATTACGTGTAAAATTTTGATAACCCTGCATGTCCCAATCAGCTGTCACAGAGTTTTCCTTTCATTTCTGACTGTGAATTTGCAAAAATCTTTGTTTCACTTTTCTGTGGTGAAAATGGTCAGAATCTTGATGGATTCCACTCTTTAGTGATGCCAGGAAGTACAATAAGTCCATTTGTGTAGTAAATCCGTTGTAAAAAGCCCAAAATCATGGAGAATAATCCCTTTTCGGGGCTCCTAACCTCAAAAGCTCACAAAGATGAGGCAGAAAAGACTACTCCTACCAATCCTGGCAATGTGCTGGACAAGAAGGTGAATGCACTGCTCGAGAGGGTGCTCCTGGTGACTCTCAACAAGGCCTCACCAAAGGGACGCTTTCTGGTGTTCCTGGAGGAGATCGCCGAGCGAGAGTCAATGTTGACTGTGGAATTGTTGCCTCAGGTGGTTTTCGAGAGGATTCTACTGCCCAATCCGTGGGATTTTGTAGTCCCAGCCGATGGTCAGGATCCCGATGGGGGTCCAGAAACAGAAAGTAGTGTGCTTGTGTATCTCTGTGACTGCCTGAAGCGCGTGGAGGGTGTCCGGAATGATAATGACAGCGTCACTAAGGAGATTTGCGATAAGATCTTCGAAGTGATTATTCAGAATGCCAGCACAGCTATCAAGCAGCCGGACTTGTTTCCCCTCCAGACCCTCTCTGACCACCTGACTGAGTTATTCACGCCATCCGGAGACGTTGAAGCCGAAGCGAAGTTCCTTAATTTAGTGGTGAAAGAAGTAGTCTTATCGGAAACTGAGGAAGTGGCTTTGCCGTTGATAAAGAAGATCATTTATCCCTTCCTGAGTACCATCTCTTACCAAGTCAGAAAAGCATCCCTGGTGACTCTGCCCGTCTGGATTCTGCCCACTGTGCGCTCTTTCGTCGCTGACAAGACCAATCCAACGTTGGGAAGAGTTCTGCTAGACTATTCAACTCCCGACAGGACACCACCAAGTGGCCAGGCTTTTGCAGAGAGTCTCCTGGGTCAGCTGCTCTCCCTGTCAATCGCCCCGAAGCGCGATGAGGGACCCTATGAGTACTACGAGCGCCCCACTGAGGCTCTCTCGTCCAATCTCACATCATCCCTGTGGAGTTGCCTGAAGTCCCTCCAGGATGAACTTCATGCCATCTTCAAGGGCTTCCTACTGATGGGCGGAGCCATTAGAGGAAGAGCTCTGGCGTGGATAGGTGACTGTTTGCATGTGAACTTCCGCCGAGGGCAGATTTGGAATGCTCATGCCATGCAGATGATGCCCGGACAGCGTACAGCCAGCGATGCCTTCGCCATTGGTCTGGCTGCCGTTTTGCTGCGACTCTGTCAGCCTCTGCTGCAGCCTCAGCTGAAGGTTCTTCTCGTTGATCCAACTTACGCCGCCGTTCCGGAGGATCAACGCCAGCCACGAGATGTTCACATGAGCGCCGTGGACAAGGAGACTTGTCTCCTGCCAACAGCCGAAGGAGAGACTCGCCCGATGGCGGATAAGTACAATTTCATCACTGAGTGCTTCTTCATGGCCCACAAGGCCATAGATTTGGGCTATCGGGTGTGCATTGAGAAGATAATGAGGCTCAATAGAGAGATTCATCGCATCCAGGCGGCGTATCAGGATGAAGCGACGGGAGGAGATGTCGATGGAGCTTCCGCTCTCCTGCAGATGTTATCTGTGCAGAGTCAGAAGTTCCTCACTCTGCAGAATCTAATCCTTGAGCCAACTAATAATTCCCTCCTGATTCAATTCTACGAAGCAACGTCCATTTGGTTGCAGCAAGTCGTTGTGGCGGAAGAGAAGCCACCAAGTGGCGCCACATTCGCTCCTCAGACGATCAGGGAAGTGAAACTTCCCATCGATTGTGCCCCATCGGGACTCCTTAAGTGCATTCCGGAGTTTATTATTGAGAATGTTGTTGAGTATCTCACATTCAGTCGGATTTTTGATGCTCAAGGCACAGAGAGCCATAGGGAGGCGAGAAGTGAGATCTTTACGATGATCCTCATGTTTATGGGAAGTGCTGAGAGAGTGAAGAATCCCCATTTGCGTGCCAGACTCGCTGAGGGACTTGAATCTCTGCTGCCGAAGCAGAATTCCTCCCTCTTCCACTCTAATCTCTTCCAAACGCACCAACATCGACTGGAGTTGATCCCGAATCTGCTGAAAGTGTTTGTGGGAATCGAAATGACTGGACAGAATGTTCAGTTTGAGCAGAAGTTCAACTATCGGCGTCCCATGTACGTTATTATGGAGTATGCTTGGGGTGTTGAGGATCACAAGGAGCGCTTCAAGGAGTTGGCGATTGAGGCTGAGAGCAACATGGAAGCTCTGGATCCGCCACTCTTTCTCCGCTTCACTAATCTCCTGATCAACGATGCCATCTTCCTCCTGGATGAATCATTGAACAATCTGCAGCAGATCCGGACGCTGCAGGCGGCTCAGGACGCCGGCGAAT
Organism: Phlebotomus perniciosus; assembly: GCA_918844115.2. Taxonomy (NCBI): domain Eukaryota; kingdom Metazoa; phylum Arthropoda; class Insecta; order Diptera; family Psychodidae; genus Phlebotomus; species Phlebotomus perniciosus. The sequence continues at coordinate 38,970 of CAKKOB020000018.1, forward strand.
GGCCGGCCAATGAGAGACAGCAGAATGCGGCGAATTTGCAGCATCTGGGAATGATGGCGAGATTCGATAATATCTTGGGCAGAGACACCATTAATATGCTGAAATTGCTGACCACGGAGATTAAGGGGATTTTCTGCGACAGCTCAATGGTGGACAGAGTGGCGGCGATGCTGAACTACTTTCTCCTGAATCTTGTGGGGCCCAAAAAGGGGAACTTCAAGGTGAGTCCTTTTAAATTTATTCTTTTCATTCGAGATTCTATAAAATTTTCTTTCGGCCTTATGATTAATTTCTTTGCAGGTCAAGGACAAGAAGGAATTTGAATTCGATCCGGCGAATACAGTTCTCCAGATCTGTCAGATTTATGTGAACCTCCAGGAGTGTGAAGCCTTCTGCCTGGCCGTGTCCCAGGACGGCCGTTCCTACAGCCACAAGCTCTTCGAATACGCCGAGCAAGTCCTGAGTGAGTGTTTTCCTGGCCAGACCCCCTAAGGCCATCTCCTGATTGAATCTCTCTCTCTCTTACAGTTCGCATCGGAGGTGGTCAGTTGATCGGAGAGATCCAGGAGTTCGCAGCTAAAGTGCAGAGATTGGATCAGCAACAGAAGGAGGATCAGGAGGCTTTGGCTGATGCTCCGGATGAGTTCCTGGATCCCATTATGTCCACCCTAATGGCAGATCCGGTTATTCTGCCCAGTTCTCGTGTCTCCGTGGATCGATCCACCATTGCGAGACATTTGCTGAGCGATCAATCGGATCCTTTCAATAGATCGCCTCTGACGATGGATCAGGTGATTCCGGATGAGGAGCTGAAGCGGAAAGTTCAAGAATGGATCCGGGAGAGACGCGAAGCGTACAGAGCGGAACCAAAAGACCCTCAAGCCGATTCCTAAGCACATTACCTTCAAGTTTTTTTTTGTAGTATATTTGTTAAGTATGTTATGAAATGAATTTATGCGGATTAAACTGGTCAGACATTAACTGGGAATCACAATAGAGCAAATTCGGAAAGGGGCCAGACTCTGGCAACGGCGCGACTCTTGATCAGTCCTTGAGGGATGGCGCCGTAGTAGCGGGAGTCGGCACTGTTGTCCTTATTGTCGCCCTCCAGCCACACGTGGCCACGCGGGATGACGATCTTCTTCCTCCTGTTCTTCAACAGTTCAATTCTCTCCTTCTCAGTGGGTGACAGGAGGCTCTGCTGGTCTGCAATCGCTGAGACGTTGATGCTAGATGAGTCCTGGACATCTCCAGGCATTCCCGCCAAGATTCTGTCTCCGGAAACGGCAAAGACTCTCTTGCAGATGATCTTACTGGGCTGATTTGGTGAGATTGCCGTTATTACATCACCACGATCGATGCGATTCCGTCGACAGCTCATCCGCTCGGTGAGCAGGACGTCTCCGGAGTATATCGTGGGTTCCATTGAGGGGCCGGAACACTGCGGAAAGAACCCCCGGAAGAGACAGCGAGTGTGAATCTGGAATCTTACTGGACATAACCAAACTTTACTCACGAAAACAAAGTCGAAGACGTATGTGAAGGTGCAGTGGGCAATGCAGACGTATTTCACGACACTCCCACAAAAGGAGAGGGATTTGAAGAGGTATCTGCGGGCGTACATGGCCAGGATCCCGGAAACTGATGAAAAGTGGAAATTTTTCAGATGAAACGAGACATTTCAAAAACACTGACAGCTGTCCCAAAAAGATAGTGCGTCTACTACTCGCTGTTGGTGGCGCTGGTGGGTTTGGGACAATGAGCGGCCATGTTTGTAGTGTTCGTGTTTACAAATTTGTGTTCTCTCTCTAAATAAAAACACCAAAAATCCGTGATCAAAATCAAAAGATTGTGCACAAATAGAGACAATATAGCTATGGAAACGTGCTCCTACGCCACGATGCCGACAAATCCGCAACATTCCGATGGTTTTACATTGCCAGGTAAGCAGAAAAATGGGGCCACAAATTGTCTTTGCAAGACATCCAATGAAAATTATGTCGCAAAACATCCTAACAAAGTAGGACAAGTGAGCGCGACTTTTATTCGCCAAGCCCACATTGGCTTTCCAGAAATTATAAATTCAGAGACAAAAAAAAGTGGGCTAAACGTGTGAAAAATTGTCTCTGCATTACAAACAGCCATTGTTGATCGGAGAGCCTCATTCCCACTAAATCTTGCAGATCTCACGCCGGAGCAGCAGAAGCTTCTCATTGACCTGCGGAAGAGAAAACAGGAGCTGCTTCTGGAAATTCAGGTAATTAAATCTTATATATCGATTCTGCTGACCAAGGGCAAAAGGGAATACAAGGACAGGCATCTAATTGATGTTCAATGACTGTCTAGAATTTACCGAAATAGAATTCTTAGCACATTCTCTTTGGAATCCATTTAGAGAGGAGGAAAGTGACTCAATATATCGACACTCCCTCCCTTCAACGTTTGAAATGTGTGAAAGAAAGAAGAGAAAATCGAGGGGCCTTAAATTTCCAACAATAATTGAATTTTAGATATTTTTTTGGATTGATATAATTCCTTCTGAGTGTCTTGGCTAGCTCCAACTTGTCTCAGTAAAATGGTTTGAAACTGTTATAATCTTTCCAGAAGTGTCTTTGCTAAGTCAAATCTAATCCATTTGATTTGTAAAATTGAAAATTTTCTCAATTTATAAACAGAGAAAAATTTTTTAATTAATAAGTAATTTTAAGAAGAAATTTACACAAGGTATAATCACTAGAAAATTGAAGCAGTTTCTATTTAAGGTTTAGTAGAAATTTAATAGGAAAATAAATGCAATTTCCAATGAAAGAGAAAAGTTTTCCAAATGTGGAAAATAAGAGCAAATTCCATTGGAAACTTCGGAAACTTAACTATTTTTTTTTAAATAATAAAATTTAAAACAATTGAGGTAATAAATTGAAATTTGACTATGGAAATTAATCACAATTCAAATTGGAAGATAATGCTATTTCCATTAGAAAATTGTGTGTTAAATGTTAGATTTAGCGGAGTGCCCCGACGCGTTGGGTATAAGTATGAGAGACTTAATGCGGTTGACATGTCTAGATTTCGATGGATCTTTCCAATGAGTACCCACATGATTGGTTTGGACCGAGTAAAATCCTTGAAAAAACACTTCCTAACCTTTGACCTTGAAAAACCATTAGATGGAATGTATGGAGGTCATTGGCATGTATGGACGAAAAGTGCGTCTAGTGAATCTACAAAACATACCTATGTAAAAATGAAAAAAAAAATCGTTTGAGCTGTTTTCGAGATAACCAAAAAACATGTTTGTATAGGGGATAGGAGGGCTTTTTAGAAAAATGAAGGGCCAGGTCCTGATCCCAGGGTCGACTTTAAGGGGGGTCCCTCGAAGATCCGGAGTCTCTATCTGCAACCGTTTTGCCTCCAGGTCAATAACAGACGAATAAACGGACAAACGGTGTTTGGTTCGATTGCAGTATTGTCCACATTGTCGGGGCAATAAAATTAATAATTAAGCGATTTCCTACAAGAAGTTGAAAACAACTTGATTTCAATTTCCACCGGAATATGCTTTCCCTTGGAAATGTACTTTCCAATTCATTTTCTTCTACAATTTTCTAATTAAACTTTTAAGAAAATCAAATTGGATTTTTCTCACTGAAACAAAATGCCCAGCATTTAAATGTCTTGAAAGTTGTATACAAAATTGCTTCGTCTGTTGGAAATTATAAATAGGCAAATAGAGAGTGAATTTTGGTTAAATACACAAATCAGCGGGGTATTTAATTCCCAAACAAAAACATATACACACACAAAATTCACGAGAGCCAACAACATTTTTTGGCATGAAGCTCTAATACCAAATGGGTTCTTCTTAAGGTGCCTAACTCTCCTGCCCACTCCTTGATGTCTATAAGGGAGAAAAAGACAGAGAGTGAGAGTCTTGTGTGGCTGCCAAGAATCCCTCTATTTGCAGGAATGGGTCGCTCAAATGAGATTTGACCCTCCTTTCTAAAGACATCCTATGAATTTATTTCTCTTGCACCACAATGTCTATGTTTTCCATGAGAGAAATTAATCCGATAAATTTCTCTTGATTCACAAAGGCTTCAAGTAAATTAAATCTCCCCCCATCCGCGCGAGAATTTATTTATACTATTCAACGCAGTGGAAGTCTTATAAATTTTTCGTTTTTATTTTATGAGGTGTTTTCTGTTTCTTTTTTCTATACTCTCTGAGCTTATCACTTTCTCGTGAAACGAGTGAAATATTGGGAAATTGACACGCGCGATTTTAATCTTCAAGGAGAAACACTTTTTTTTATAACTTTAGATGTGGCGCAAAATAAATTGATAAATCTCTTTAAGAAAATCCTTCTTTATTTTCATTTTTTCTACATGATAGTCTCTCCTCTTAGTCAGACTTCTGTTAGGCGTATTTGAGAGATAAGAGGAGTGTTTGAAGAGGAAGTTTGAGAAACTTTAAAGAGAGAAGGAAATCTCTGCATTTATCATCACTTTGTTAGATTATTTTATATTTATTCAGAAATCAGAATATAGCGAAACATTTTTGCTTCTGATGGCCAAAAATGTTTCAATCAATTTTTGGCACTGTTTGGAAATTGGTTTTCCTTTAATATCGAATTTGTATATCATTCCATTGGATGTCATGGTCATTGTGACGTGGTGTTGACGTCAGAGAGCCAAGAATATCAAAATAACATGACGAGTGTTTTTTTTTTTGCGAATGGGAAGAATCTCTTTAAAATATTCCGATAACCGGTTTCCTTGAATTAAAAGATTGTTGACTGATGGAAAAATATATATGAGCAAAATACTCTATTTTGGCCAAAGAATTCCAACTCGTCGTGTTGGTCAGAAAGTGAACAATGACTTCAAGATGGTTCCTGAACAATTTTCCCAAAGCACCGCAATTACTTGTGCAAACATCATTAGGTACAAATTTAATGTGAATGCCCCGGACATTTTGATGGTAATTGGTGTGATATATTTATATTAATTGTTAGCAGGTATATTTTCACTTCGATGAGGAAAAACCATATTGCGAATTTTTTTCTTTCGCGCATTGGCCGAGTCCAAAGACTTTGAATTGTGTTTTTGGAGTTTCCTGACACTGACTGACCACCCGGGGGGATTAATTGGGCGGTGGAATGAGGGAGTTGCTCGATGAGTAAACAGAAAAAGATGAATTCTCGACATTTTTTCACACACAAGTCTATGGGGATTGGGCGCTAATTAAATGGAAGACATCTTCCACAAATAAACATCGCAAATGGGCAGCTCAAACAGTTCTCTCGCAGACTGTTGTTGGGACGAGCGAAAATGAGAAGCTCTTTGCCGTGAGATACTCTCTAGATGTCACAGATATTGTGATTGGAACAGAAATTGATACTCGGATGAGGGAAAAAAGACAAACAAATAATCATCAGCGCTTAAGAAAATATTCTCATTAATAGCGCTCTTAAAATATAATTTTTTACCAAATTATATTTCTGGTAAATTTATCAGCGCTTAGAGAACTTATAGACACTTGAAAAATTTAAACGATTTGTGTTATATGTAAAATTAAAACATTTTTTCTGGCAAAAGTGATTAGACTCTGACAATTTTAATTATATTTTTGATTGCTTATCAACGCTTGTAAAACACCAAGCATTTCTTTCTTAAAAATTATAAGCGCTTGAAAAAGTCTGATAAATAATTCTGATAGTTTATCAGTGCTTCAAATATTATTGAATTTATTCTAGTGATTGATAAAATTCCAACAATTTTGTAATTTCTAAGCGTTTTGCATATTATCAGCGCTTGAATTTTTTTGCAGCTATTCTTAGTGGTTAGCATTAGAATCCCCACTCTTATCTCTCCCCAGTTTATAAACAGTTTTTGCGTTTGTGTGTGAACACCCGCCGATGCTACTGGTCACACAAACCTGAAGGCAATTCGCGGTGACTTCGTCGACAGGCTGGCAGTTAGTCAAGAGTGGAGAGACTCAGCGGTGAGTCTCACAGAATAGCTGGGTGAGCCAGCAAATTGCCAGATAGTCGCATATCTCAGTTTTGACCAGTGAAAATGATAATAGAAAGCCAGAAAAAAAGCGCTCAACAATTTTGATTTCCTGTGACGATAAAGAAAGTTCCTTTTGGTGGATATAAAGTGTTTCCCACGGAAGTGATTACTGAGTAGCACAGCTGGTTAAAGGATTTGACATTGATTAATTAGTGGGATTGTTCTTAAAGTGGTTGCAGAAAAAAGAAGAAAAGAAGAACAAGGTGTCGCATTTAGAGCGCAAAATTGTGCAATGTTTTTAAGAGAGCGAGAAGTGAATTGAGGAGACAACAGTGTGTAAAAATAGTTTTTTGTTCTCAGACCGTAGATGAGAGTTAATAGGAAAAGTGTGATTCATTTTCATGTCATTGTCAGTGGCGAGTAAATGACTATGAATTGCTAATTGATTTTCCCCGAGTCTCTCACATACATCTCACCTCCTCACACTCACAACTGCAATTTTTACAAATATCCTATGCGAGAAAAATGCCCACTATGAAAGGTTATTAAGGCATTTTATCAGAGCGATTAAATACCGAAAAAATACACATGAGAGCGCAGATTATGAGCGCTCTGTGTGTGGTGAAGCGGAAATTTTAAAGAGCGACAATATGTGTAACTCGTTTTTTTTCGCATTGCGTTGAATGTAGAAAAAAAAAGAAAATTTGTAACACGGTGTGGATCATTTATTTATTTCCACTGCGATTGCCCAAGAGGCAAAGAAGAAGAGCAAAAGAAGCGTTGACGATGAGTGTCTATCAGGAGCAGACGAAGTCATACAAATTGAATTTAAATTTATTCAAAATACTCTGGGTGGATGGAGGCAAAAAAGAATTTAACGAGTCTCTCACATGATAACCAGATTCTGACGTAATTGAATAAACATGATATCATATTTTATATATAAACAGCGTAGAATACGGCGGTTTTTTTCTTTTTCTCCTAACAATTCACCATTTGTGTGTCTCGTGTATTTGTTCTCTGGGATTTTGTATTTTTTTTATCTTACGTTTTATACATGTGTCAGAGGAATTTTTCAATGTGCGGGGTGAATGTTGGAGAAAAAAATGTAAATTCTCTCTTGATTTCTGATCTGTAACGTTTTTGATGTTTTCTTGCTTCAGCAACATAAGAGAATTTACAAGAAAGTTTGCTGTATGAGAGTGAATTTTATGTGGTGTGGATTCTCTATAATAAAATTCAATCAAAAGCCTTGAGGATTTATACAAAATGCAGAAATAACTTGAACATTCGACTTCGATTCTTCAACCTCAAAGCTTATTGCGTTGCTTCACAGAGAGAGAGAGTTTCTTAAAGGAAAAGAACAAAATAAAATGTGTATAAAGGGAATTTTAGTGGAATTTATCATGAAAAACGCTTAAAGCGGTTATTTATCAGCGCTTGTCAGTATTTTTTTGTTCTTTCTTTGTTAGATAAAAAGTTCTAAAACGAGCATTTTTTTTTATCTAAATCGGAAAACCCCATGAAAAGTTGAAAAAGAACAACAGAGCATAGATTATAAAAATTTTCCTCTATTTTTTTATTGTTTTGTGTCTGGTAATTAATGATAAAAAGCCATACGTGCTGCAGATTGAAAATATTGAAGGTGGAATTAAAATAGGAGATATGCGAGTTGGTGGCAATTATAGCTCACAATTGCAAATATATTATATATTATTTTGAATTGAGAACGGAAAAGTGAAGTGCTATTACAATAAATTCTGAGTGAGAGAAAAGAGATTTTCTATACAGTTTGAGGGGGAAAACGAGAGAATGTCCAAGATAAATATTTAAATGTGTGTATTGAGAAGCTTAAGTGGCAGAAGAAGTGCTTCAAATTGGAACACAATTGTTGTATACCTTCATAAATTTTGTATTTATGTGGAAAATTCAATATATATAGAAAGAAATTCTTAATACACTCAGCTATTGACACAGGAGTAGCAAATTGATGAATTGTGTTGTGAGATGACAGAGAAAAAGATCTCAGCCTCATTCTCTTTTTTTTTCATTCCTCCTCCCAACCACAGGAAATCCACAAGAAACTCATTTTGCTTATTTCTCCCATCGCGCTGTGTTGAGGAAAAAAACCCGCCAGCGAAGGATGGAGAAAATATATAACACGATAAAAGCTGGAGAAAAAATTACTTCATTTTATCTTTTGTGTGACTTCCTGTCTTTTTATTTATCACCATCGTTTTATTTGTTGCAACAAAAAGCAATTTATTAAATAATAATTCAATTTACGATGGGCAAGAGAGAAATTGATGACTCGAAATTGATGTCTTTGGCCATCGCAGTGGATCATGAGATGGACAGAAAGAGAGGTCATAGGAAGGGAAACAATTATAGTTGAGTGTCAAAATAATTGGCACATATTGCTATCAAATTACGTCTCCCATCTTTTTCTTGTGAGAGAGAGAGAGCTTAAAGAAGTAAGCAATTTAATTGAATGAAGAATTCCACGAATTTCCACTCACTTAAAATTCTTTGTAAATGCAATAAAATTATGACGAATAACAAAGAAAGAATTGCTGGTGAATCTAGACATGAAATGAAAATATTTGGGGGTATGAAACATTTTTATTTTTCATGATTTTCATAAATATTAAACAATGTTTAATTATCTTTAGGAATTATCGCAAATCAAGTGGAAAATACACTTTTATTTTCGTTGTTCTATTCATGAAGCTTTTCGTTATTTTTGTTAAAAAAAAAACTTCTTTATTCGTAAAGCTCTTGTAGGTATTCCGCTAAGCTTTCCGTTAGGTTTCAAATGAAGCTTTTCGTGAAAGCTTTCTGTTCATCTTTTCGCGAGCTTTCCGATAAGCTATCCTTTCACCTTTCCGTTGTTTTTGTTACAAGATTTTTTTTGTAAAGCTCTTATGTGTTCTTTTCTTAAAGCTTCCGTGAATCATCAAGCTTTTCGTTAAGATTCAAATTTCGAGACTTTTTTCTTCGTAAAACTCTTTTGCGTTTTTTTAATCGAGCTTTCCGTTACATTTCGTAAAGCATTCCAATATCCTTTATTTATTTTTTAACTTTTCGATGATACATTTTTTTATTATTTAAAACACTTCTAGTTCATTTCCTCCTTGTCTAATAATTTGTCCAACATTTCAATGGCTTTAATTTTGGTCTTTTTAAAAGTTTTATAAAAGCTGCACAGAATGCTCGATGAATTGAAGGAAATTGAAACAATAAAAATTCCAATTGTGCCAAAATAATAATTTTTCCTTCACGTACACATATATAGTGAAATCTCAAAAGATGCTAGAAGGGAAACGAGAAGAAATTGAGCGGGATATGAAGTGAGAATTGAAGATCTGACATGAATTGAGGATGGGAATAATCAACAAGTTTCTTGGGAAAAATATTTTACTCACGTTCTGAGACATTTTTGTCGCTATTAAATTCTTTTTCTTCTTGTTTTTCTGCCAAATGTGATGGTGAAAAGTGCAGACAAAATTAAAATGATGAGAAGTGGACAAAGTATAGAGGAAAGAAGAATAGAGCGTGTTTTGGGGAAATTTTCGTTGGTTATATTCATCTCATTTGGGTGGGTTATTTTT
>CAKKOB020000018.1:48694-82275 GCA_918844115.2 Phlebotomus perniciosus
TTTCTGCCAAATGTGATGGTGAAAAGTGCAGACAAAATTAAAATGATGAGAAGTGGACAAAGTATAGAGGAAAGAAGAATAGAGCGTGTTTTGGGGAAATTTTCGTTGGTTATATTCATCTCATTTGGGTGGGTTATTTTTTTTTATCGTGGGTGGGAATTCACGCATGTTTAGCGATTTGCGGAAATAACAGAGAAAGAGGGGGCGAAGATGTGTGTGAGAGATTGTAATGAAAATTTTGTAGGGGTGATATATAAAGTCAATTTTAGAGAGTGTCAGTCTAAATTTGACCCAATTTCCAAGAGTCTCTAAATATGACTTTCACGCCGCACAATTAAATTTCCACGGTGAAAAATATCCATGAAAATTCTATTTTAGGACCATTTGAGGGGAAAGAAAGAGAAAAACCTACACACAGAGTCGCCCTATAGGAGTGTTGAAATAATATGAGCTGGTGACGGAGAGATATAGAGGAGGAACTGAAAGTGGCCAAAAGTGTTTAGACAGTGATATAGAAAGGACGTGTTACTACTGAGCATTATTTAAGCCACAAGATGTGTTGAGTGACAATTATTGTGGTATGAATGATGTTCACTTATAGCAGTGATAAGAAATCCACGACCAACAATTGGTTCTCGTCTCTGAGGCGCCAGCCAAAGAATCACAGCAATACGAAGGATGTGAAGGATGCCAAGAAGATCCAGAAGAGCTGTATAGATTTGACGGCTCATCACAAGAATGAAGTTACACCGCAATCGCCAAATCTGCAGCAGATCACGAGGTCTGTGACAGAGTCGAAGGATGTTGTTGTGGACAAGAGGGCGAATGGGCGTGGCGAGAGGACGGAGGAGAGGAAAGTGGTGAAAGTGACCACGAGAACTGTGATAAAGCAGCGTGTTGATTTCGATAATTGGAGCCGCGACAGACGTGGTCTGGTCTTCGATGACAATGGAAGGGTTCTCAATTTGGCCAGACGTTTGATTGACAATGACGAGAATCTCCTGTATATTGACGATGCCGATGGTGGCAAAGTGAAATATGATTCAAATCACATCACAGGCAAAAAGGTAGATGAAAAGAGGTGAAAAAAATTGTGGGGGAGGTTTTCCATTTGGGACGAGGTTATTGTTCTCAGTAATTCAGAATTTTTTCTTCTCCTCTATTTGCATAATTAATAAAAAAATTATTAACTCTTTTGAGAGCAGTTTTTGCTTGTTTACAAAGCAATAAGGACACTCGTTGGAGCTGATAAGAGTAGGATTTCTAGATGAAAGATAAATAATGTTGAAATTTGTTTATCAAATTATACATATCGACGTCATTAAGGACACATCATGACGTAATTTGTCTGAAAATGACGTCTTTTAAAAAATTTTAATAGACTTTCTGGCAAAATATAGGGGCTGTTTGAATCTCTCAAACAGTCTTCTGTACAAAAATGGGAGGTAAATTGCTGTAATAATCTACTAAAGCAATAATTTCAATACGTAAACTCGCTTGAAGCTATTTCAGGGAAAAGTAGTGCAAATATTTGGTTTAAAAATATGAATATTGCCTCTTTTACAAGGACAGAAAAAAATTTCTGCTGAATATTTCTGCTTTTAACTGCATTTCATCCTAAAATTTAATTTAATTCTTCTTTAAAGCGGCTATAAAATGAGCTACAATTGAGTTCTTACGAACGCTTAAAATTTTTGGGGAATATTTCTGTTTACTAAAACTTTTTCTTGAGAAATTAGATGTAATTCCACAAAATTCTGAAACCGAAAACTTTTTTCAATAATTCTTAAAGTTTTTATAAAAAGAAATAAAATTCTGGAAAAGAAGAGGCTTGAAATTAGAAATCTTCTAACCAAATTTCTAATAAAATTCTATAATTTTGTTTTAGCTTCGTGAAAGTAATACAATTTAGTTTTAATATTATATTTGCCTCAAATGTTAGGGGCTAGGTATAAGAATTCTACCGCATTAGCTAAGCTTTCATTTCGCTTTATAGCGTGTACGACATGTTTGAATTGACAAATTTTATTCTTTTTCCTTTCTATATTACTTTGGTTAAAAAAATAGCAGTTTATTTATGAGTTTTTGTGAAATATTTGTTCTGAAATATTTTACCACGTTTCAATATAGCATTTCTGCCACAGAGAATACATTACAACAGCGCTTTTCGTGCTGACGAGTTAATTATCTGAAAGAATTTAATGTTCTTTTTATGTAAGGCAAAGAATCTCATTCATAAATTATTTCACCAAGAATTTCACTTTACGTGAATGTGTTAATTGTTTTTTTTTCGTCACGTTTACCGAGGATGGGAATAACTATAGCTAAGATACTTAAAAAAAATCAAATATCTTCATCTCAATTGTTTATCTATTGAAAAATTCTTATGGGAAATGGATAAACTCCTTGTCATAGGAGGCAAAAGTCAATTGAATTAAATCTGCATAAATAAGATTGAATGGAAGATTTTTTTTTACATTTCTCTTTTACTCTATCTTCTGATTACAGCAAATCAAGGATGAACTGTGTGAAGTGGTGTCGGAGATGGAGTCTCTTGACTCCCAGGAAGACTGCAAATATTCCAATAAGGACAAACAAATGTCAATTGGACGGAAGAAATTCAACATGGATCCAAAGAAGGGGATTGAATATTTACGGGAGAATCACCTGATACGCATGGATCCGCAAGATGTGGCGTACTTCCTGTACAAAGGGGAGGGATTGAACAAGACAGCAATTGGTAAATAAATTAGTGAAGAATAATTTGAAATGCGGGGAGAACTCATTTTTCTCACTGTAATTTTTTTTTTCATTCTCTGCAGGGGATTACTTGGGAGAGAAAAATGACTTCAATGAACAAGTATTAAAGGCATTCGTGGAGTTGCATGATTTCACCAATTTAATCCTGGTACAAGCTTTAAGGTAAGTGGAAGTTTCAAGTGGGTGAAATCAAAGGGGGAAATAATTTAAGGGTGGAAAGTCATTTACTATTTTTTTTTTCATAAAAAAAAATAGAAATGTTTGATGAAAGTACATAAATCTGCACTTCAAACAGTTTTTTTTTATAACGCGAATATAAATAAATAAAATTAAAATAGAACAGTTTTATTTATTCGCTTAATATATGCATTGCCCTATATTTGCCGAGTTATTTCCCCCTTGGGTGTAATATATAGCACTTGAATTTACTCACCTTTCACCCTCTTTTGCAGACAATTCCTCTGGTCCTTCCGGTTGCCGGGTGAGGCGCAGAAGATCGATAGGATGATGGAGTGTTTCGCTCAGCGCTACTGCCAGCTGAATCCGGACATTTTTACAAACACCGACACATGCTACGTCCTCAGTTTTGCCATTATAATGCTCAACACATCACTGCACAATCCATCGGTGAAGGACAAGCCGAGCATTGAGCAATTCATCTCGATGAATCGTGGCATCAATAATGGTGGTGATTTACCGCGTGAACTGCTCGAGTCACTGTACGAGAGCATCAGGACGGAGCCGTTCAAGATACCCCAAGATGATGGCAATGATCTCATGCATACATTCTTCAATCCGGACAAGGAGGGGTGGCTGTGGAAGCAGGGCGGCCGATATAAATCGTGGAAGCGTCGATGGTTCATCCTCAATGACAATTGTCTGTACTATTTTGAGTATACGACGGATAAGGAGCCACGAGGAATTATTCCACTTGAGAATATCTCCGTCCGTGAGATCAGTGATCGCAATAAGCCCCATTGTTTTGAGCTGTACGCATGTGGGGGCGCTGATATAATCAAGGCGTGCAAAACGGATTCGGAGGGAAAGGTCTGTATCTGCCATTTATCGCTCTTTGTCTTTCTCTCTCTCTCTCAATGTGAGTCTGAATCACTTTGCACAAATTGATGCAAATGGACGGACCCGGTGAAAATTGAAGGTTTCACTTGACATTCTCATGCTAATTTTGCCCACCCACCCAGTTCAAGGGAGATCATTCAGTGAAAGCTTCTGAAGTGCAAGTTTCACTTATGCAATTGCTCTGTTATAATTTTCAATGGTCTATTGGATTTGAGGCTATTAGCAAAATGACTTAATAGGGGGAATTATTATGAAAATTAATTACTTTCAATTGAGAGTCTCTATCAAATAGAGATTTTTATCAAGAGCTCGAGACTTATCAACCGAAACAGAAGGGGTTTTGTAGATAAACTGATAACTATTATACTTATGAAAAGGGAAATTACTTACCGAAATAATCATACCAGAGAGAATGATTATTAGGGTATTAATTATTCGATGATTTTTTGTTCATGTTTTTTTTATTGAATATGGTATAAGATATTGCCAATTAGCAATTAAAGAGGTTTTTTGATCTTTAAAATTACGCAATAAATCACTTTACAAGAAAAATTGTTAATGAAATTTATGGCTTGGTAAATTTTTGTATATTAGGGATTTTTTTTATATCTTTGAAAAAAACAGTGACTTTGAAACTTTTAAAAGAAGAAAGTTTGCCAAACAAATTTTGAATCTCTTGCAAATGTTTTACCTATGTGGATTCCTCAAACTTTCTGTGAATTCCTGGGCTTGAAGAAATAATTTTTTATAAAAAAATCTCAATTTTTAAGCATTTACCTATACTTAGACTTCTAAGCCTAAGCTTTAATAAAATTTCTGAGTTTCTCGATTTTATTGATAAAGTTTTACCTTTTTATATCAAAAAGATCTTTATCAGGTTTCAGGACATGATAAAGTTTAGAAAACTTATATTTCTGAGTTTAATGGCTTAAGCTGCTTAAAGTCTGGAGCTTTTTAGAGCTATTAGGGATATTTCTAAACTTCGGCAAACTTTTTGAAAAATCCCATGAAAAAGATATTAATTGAAGCTTTCTTTTCTGTTTAGATAATTTCATTGCAAAATTTGTCGTCATGATAGATTATTCAATTTTTTATTCACTCAATCTTAATCAATTACCTATACTTGGCAATCATCTTGAGTGCTCTGTGAAAGTTTAAAATCCATTTGGAGAGTTATTCTTGAAATACCAAGAAATCTGATAAGAAAATTCCACATAAGACGTTTATGATAAATTTATCGCAACATGTGTGTGTGTGTGTGTGATTTTAATGGAGAAATTCAATTGAATTAATGCGTGAGAAATTCCTAGAGCCCAGATTTCTCTCAAAATTATCTTCTCAAACCCTTGGAAAATTTTGCCAAAATTCATTTTATGGAGTTTGAGGCAAAGAACAATATTCATATAATGGGTTAGCAAAGAGAGAGAGAGAGACATGTGAGTGGAATAAATGACCTTTAAGCTTTCACTGAAAAGCCATCATTGAATATTTATTGTGGCTGAGTGGCCTGGGGTGTATAGAGAGGGAGAATTGATTTTCAGACACAATTCACATTAATATTAATTGGAAATTGATACGTTGTGTGTTGATTTGTGGAAGATGTGTGTATCGCTTTGTTTCTCCCATCTCACCTTCGTCTCCTTTTGTCTTCTGTCCAGGTTGTCGAGGGAAAGCACACGGTGTATCGGATGTCAGCGGCCACGGAAGAGGACAAGCAAGAGTGGATCAAATGTCTTACGCAGTCCATCAGTCATAGTCCATTCTATGATATTCTCGTGCAGCGCAAGAAGAAGGCATTGACCATGAGCTAATGGGAAGTGGGGAATGAGATGTTTTGGGGTCGTCCGGGATGAAAGGGAAAGAAAGGTATTTCTTAAGATTTATTTTTTATTTAAATTATCACCCATTGATTAAGTCACAATTTATCTATTTAGTTGTTTTTTTTTTCTTTCTTTCTAATATTGTATTGTCAAAGAATCTTATTTAACATTATAAGCAAAAAGAAAAAAATTGGAAATAGTTAAAATTGTGACACTGGGCTTCCCTTCCTTTGAGAAAATCTCACACTTTGTGTTTTTTATTGAAATGCAAAGTGTGTTGGATTTAAAGGATAAGAAAAAAAATAGAGAAATAAAGGAGCAAGATATTCCTTAAGCAATTTTTGTGGAACAACTTTTGATGGGTTTAGAGAAGGAAGAAAAAAATGTGACATTTAGACCATTTTTACAAAGATGGAAAAGATAACAAAAAAGAAACTGAAAAGTTAATTTAGATAATTTATGTTAAATAATTTACAGTAAATCTATTTCTCTTGATATCTCATAATATTTAGGAATTTATTTATACAGAAGAAAAAAAATCAAAATAATCGAAAAAACTGAATCTAAATAAACTGAGTAAATGAGCATTAAAAACAATTTAGGATCGATGCACAAAAGATGTGGAACAATTTGTATAATAATTTTGTAGATAGAAAAGGAGAGAAGATGAAAAATTGTCGTTAATTATTAGTTTATTAGTAATATTATAAAATAATAAAAATAAAGAAACGCCATTTTGAAGCTATATTTACTTTTTATTTTATATCCGTGTTGTACAATTCAACGCTAACAGTGTGAGAATTTTTCATTTTTTCCATCTTTTTTTACTTCATCTCTTCATTTAGTAATATTCGTCTATTTTACCCATTTCTTGTGTTTTTTTTTCCTATAAGTTTTTCATCTCAAATTTATTTTCTTTCATCTCTTGGTCCATAATCAGCATGTAGAACAAACCATATTGTTTTTTTCATCATTTTCTCCATCATTTTTTTTTTCATCTTTATTATGTTTTATCCTTAGGGTTCTACGGTAGTATTCAAATATCTTGATTATTTACATTTAAATTCTTTATTTTTCCTTCTTAATTGGGTGTCATGTGGGTGTCCTATTTGCTAAGTTCCTTTCTCATTATTTTTCTTAGTTCAGTGTCCATTCTCGGGGGGAGGAATAATAAGTTTTAACGTGATGCACATTACGCAAAAAATGATTAAATTTAAATATACAATTTTTTTTCAGTCGATAAATTATTAAATCTAATATTTTTTTGTTTATACTTGATTTTTTAAATTCTTTACATCCTTCAATAATCGATTCATCTTTTTTTTTCCTTTCTGATAATTCAATGAAAAGTTTTCCTTTTTTAATATTCTTTTTACCAATAATTATGCTTTTTTTTAATATTCTTACTATACGTTGACGGTATTCACTGATTCACTTACTTTTTTTCACTTTACATAAATGCTTACTAATGAAATTCCATGCTAAATTAATTCCTTATGTCTGAGGGGAGAGGCTCCAAAGTAAGGGGGGCGCAGGAACTGAAAGACAATGTCTCGAGAGGGTGGATTTTTTTCGTCTTCTCTTCACTCCTTGTTTTTTTTTTCGTTTACTCCAAATAGTATTTGTGGGTTGTTGGGGGCGCGCGTAAGGAAATTAACCCTTCTAATGGAATAAAGAAAAAAAGTGAAATTTTGTCACACCTCCCCCGATACTGAGGGGGTGGTTTCAACGTGAATGAATTAGGCTCATTAATCATCGTGCTTTTCAATTAAAGTCTAATGAAGCAATCCTCAAATTTATGAATCACATGATTTATTGAATTTGGGCTTTTAGTGGTGCTCTCAACAGTTTCTCTTAATTGCCTCGTGGGGGTCCTCAAGTTGGGGATTTTTTTGGTCTGGTTTATTTGCGGAATATTCAATGTTTATTCGCAAATATTCCCAGTATTCGGAATGAATATTTTATCTGAATTTTTTAAGCCAGTCTTGAGCTTTAGCTCTCAATTTTAGGCTTGCTTTAGTTTATTATTTCAGAGAGCTCCAATTATCAAAATATTTTGAGTAATATTTGATTTAGAATATGTTGGAATATTTCTCTGAATGACTAAAGCCTTCAATAATTTGTCCCTCGACTGAAAATTGTCAGAAATTTTGCCAGCAAATTGCTCTTCCATTGAAAATTATGCAATAATTAGTACATTTGTGGCATATTTTCACTCTGTTCTAAAGAAGAAAACTATACCTTTGATTAAATGAAATTAAATTTAGCGGGAAATATTAGAGAGATAAAATCAGAAATTGTCCAAATTTTCACTTTTTCTTTGAAGCATTGTAAAAGTTAAAAGCTCCGCGGGAAATGAGGGAAAATTCATTTTATGAAATTATAATATAATAAATTCATTTTTAGATTTACTGAAAAGAGAGAGAGAGAGAGCTACAAAGTATAATTTGTATAGCATTTCACAAATTTGTTATTATGAGAAATGTGGCTTTTAATGCTAAATCGCTCATTTTCATGGGCTAAATAGCATTTTCCAGGCTTAAAAGTGAATTAATTTGTGATCCATTAAATATGCTATTTTGCGGGAGGAAGTGAAATTTGCTCTAAATTCTACTGTTTCCAACACATCAATAGATTATGATTCGGCATTTTGGGAAATGGGAATTTGTTTAAATTGCACGATGGTTAATTGAAGAGAAGGGTTGATTTGGGTGTTTTGGCTTTCTTTCATATATTATGGTAACAACCAATTCTCAGATGAATCCACACATGAGGTTCCTTTCTTTTTTTCTGGTATATAAGAATGTCGCGTGAGTGGCATTTCATTCGTACGTGTTTTGCTGATTTCTACAATTACACTATCCTTACGATTTTTTAAGGTATATTACAATAAAGGTATAATATTGTGTTTTTTTTTCATCTTATATGAATATCTCACTTTTTTTCCTTTAAAATGTATTTATCGTTGCAATAGACGTTATGATATGATCCTTTTTTTTAATCTTCATCATTTTTCTTTTCTCTATATTCACTTAATATCTCCATGAATATTCATTATATTCCAGGTAAGAAACACTAAAATAAAGATTCTTTTCTCCTAATCAATTCTCACTTTATCTCGTGTTGTGTCATTTTTTATGAAAATTATACTTCTTTTACGCTTCTTTCTACTCTCTTATCAAGTCTTTCAATATATGAATATTTTTCTCACTTAATTTACTTATTTATATACTTGCTATATGTGAATTTTTCTCATTTTTGCAAAGTATTGTGGTGTGTGGAAAAGATGTCTCGGTTCTTGTTCTTTGTGGTTTGAAGGAGAAGAAAAGAAAAGTTAAGAGCCGAGAGTGCATAACGACAGGTTTTTTTTTTACATGAAAAAATGATCAAGCAAATTATGAGATTGAGAAGATAGATAAGTTTTTTTCTTGATTTTTTTTTGTGGTTGAAAAAGCAAAAATCACGTTTATACAATAGCTACAAGTTGTTTGAAAAAGGCACAAGGGGAAAATTGGGAAAATTTAGAATTATTTTATCCACTTCTTTATCTTCTCTCAACTATTCATCCTAAAGAGTAATTCTGTCTAATCATCCTATTCTTCTGTATCTCTTTGTCTTCACTTGTATTACTTTCATCTACTGCTTCAAGGAGAGTGCAAATTAACGAGAGATAATGATTCTCTGTCTTTCTCCAGTTTTTATTCTCTTATTTTCAAGAAGCGACGCGAGGAAAATTGATTAAAAATCAATTGGAAATGAGAAAGAGGAGAGATAAATTAAAAATTAGATAATTAAATGACAAATTAATTAGCACCGTATTACTTCATGAAATGCTAGTTATTTGAGAGATGGTGTTCGATTAGCGAAGGAGGGAGGGAAATACCGAGAGGCGAACAACTTTAACATTTTGAGTAATTTATTCCCGAGGGTGAATCATTGCGGATGCCCATTGTCCAGTGAATGGGGGGAAAATGGCAAAGTTATCCGAGATTTTTGGAACAAAGTCGATTTGGCAGTTGTTTAATTTTTCAAATCAATAATTTTTTACAAATATTTTGGCGAAATCCATGAATTTTGCAAATTTTATCTAAAATTTTATGGGAAAATCTGCGATTTTTTTCATTTTTTTTTTTGAAATTTTACAAATTGACACAAACTGAATACAAAAAATCAGCTTAATTTAATAATTCTTATTAATTTTTGCTCAAAAAATCGACAAATAATCCTCATTTTCGCCACCAAATCTACAAATCACCGCCACTGGCCAACTGATTCACCCCCAACTGATTTCTAATGCTGTTAATTTCCGGTGGATGTATCGTTCAAAAATGCGCTACAAAAAAGATCTCAAAAATCTGTAAAAACCAGTAGCAAAATCCTTTTTTATAAAACTTCCTGATATAATATTTTCATGGCAGTGTTTTTGGGGGGGAAATGTCAATAATGTATATCATACGTTGCTCCCCTCCCACCGGGGAGGGAGCTTATTGATGTTTTCAGTGTGCAATAGCAAAAACACGATGATGAATTATTCAAATGAGGATAAAAAGTGCATTCAATGCAAAATGCCCGCGAGACATTCGCCCCTCGGGATTTCCTCCCCTCGCGATTATATAGAGCGAAAATGGCTGAGAGAGAGAGCCTCGGTGAGAAAGGGAATGATGCGGATGGCTTCTTGCAGCTAACATCATTTATATCATTATTAGTGACAGAGTTGTGCCATGAGAGAGGTTTTTAGGTGGTTGGGTGGGGGAGGGAGTGAAAAAACGGGCAAAGTGGGTTGGTTTTTGGGGTGTGTTAGTGTTTGGTCTGGAAAATTGGAAAAGAGAGTGACTCGTGGCGGACACATAATCAATTATTCAGCTTCATTTACTCCATTTTACATAATTATTATGAATTAATATGTGCTTCTAGTGTTCCACTATGAAAATTTCACTGTGTGTGTGTGTGTTAAAAATGCATTTTTTATCTATCACAATTAGTAATTGATTGATTTTATGGCAACAATTATTCTTCGATGTCTATTTTACATCCTCTCTCTCACTTTGTGTGTCTTTTTCTCACATGATTTTCTCTACATTTTCTTTAATTTTACTCTTATCAATTAGATTTTTTTCGGGGGACTTTTGCATTCACTCGCGGCAGAGTGGGTTCTTTTGAGCAAAAAAACTTCTCTTTTCAGTGTTCTTTTTTTCATTTGGGAAAAATTCTTGGTGTTTCCATCAAGAATAGAATTTTCGGAAACTCTCTAACGATGATTTAATTTTTTTTAAAACAGTCGTTCTCTCAGAAGAAAAAACACAAAAGTTATCTCATTTAAATAATAAGCGTAAAAAATTGACGAGAGATTCTTTCAAATTAGACTTTCTGCCACGGAATTTGATCCTTCGTGAAGCGAATAGAGAGCTTTCTAGACACACTCAGAGATCGATATTTTGAGTAAAAAGCGCGGGAAATTCCTGAGGTTTCATAGGTAATTCTATGATTTTATTTTTTATCATTTTTCCTTAATAGATATAAAAATAAGATATTATGGAGTCATTTTAACAAGATAGAGGTAATTGGAAGATTCGCAGAATTCTCACAGAGTCCGAAGGAAGCGCCTTCCAGGTGGCAGAAAGTTGGGAGAAATTATTTGGAAAATCTATAGATGAAATATTATTTACAAAACGAATAAAAGAAAATACGAAACAACTTTATCAATTTTACCATTTCCTCGTTCTTGACTCAATCTCGCTTCAACTCACATTCGTGCTTAGATTTACACAGAAAAATAAACTGAAGTTTTTTTTTATATCTTTCCTTATATAAGTTCGCATCTTTTCTCAATTTTTATCTCATTTTTTTTCCTTTTCTTTTAATTGTCTTTAGAGTAGATATATCATCGTAGTTATTGTCAAAAATCATTCGTACAGTTCTCAGAGGTGAGTACAATGTAATTTCACTTTTTTTACCTTTTTTCATATAATATATATAGATATTTTAAGTATTTTCCATCCTCACTGTAAAGGTTTTCTTTTCTTTTTAAAGATTATACAAATTTTCCATCATGTTCAAATTTCCGAAGGAGAACAAATTGATCACATTTTTTCGTACCGAAGAAATAATGTGACTCAATTTTATTTTACTCAATTTTCCAAGAGATTTAACGATACAAGAGTTTCAATTGTCGCTTTCGAGGAAAGTTTGCAAATTTCCGCAAAGATTGGATAATCATTCAAGATGCTTACATAGTTTAAATGATTATCCACTTTTGGTGTGTCTGCTTTTTTTTATACAAAGGGCAAGGGTAATTAGTTGGAGGTTTTTAGGTGTTTGGTAAAGGAAGAATAAAAAAAGAAAGAGAGAAATGTATAAAAAGGTTAATTTCTGCAAAAATTCGCAGTTTTTCAGTGGTTCGTACTTTTTTTTGTTCCTCCGTAGAAAAAAGGCGAGCATAAATGCATATAAAAAGTCGAGTTGGAAAATGAGATTAAAATGTTTTGCATAATTAATATGGAGTGGAATAATTCAATTTCATACTCATTTATGATTCCTTTTTTTTTCAAACCATCTCTCATGCTTTTTGCGTGTGTTATTTCAAAAATTCACTGTTCACTGAGTGATTATGAATTAATTACCATAAAAAGTTTTTACTAATTAATACCATTTTATACTCCATAATCATAATATAATTCAAATATGCTATCAATGTATTTATGCTACTTGACATGATTTTTTTTGAATGTTTTATCTGATTAATTTTAAATTTATTCGTGGTTACTAATTCATTTTCAATAATTGCAACTTTTTCGCAGGATGTTTTGTGTGTGGGTAAAAAAGGATTTCCTTTTAACATTTACACATTTTTTTTTGTCACTTGGTGGTTTCACTTTATTTTCACGTCTTTCCTCTATTGATAGGGATGTTTTTTCTTTCTCTCTCTTTAACGCTATTTCTCTGTCTTATGTATTTTATTCAGTTTGTTTTTATACACACGTTAAAAAAGGGTTTATTTATTTCACAGAAGAGCATCATTGATTGATTATATTGATCACAAAACCCACAGATTTATCCATAATATATATCTACCGTAATACAGGGGGAGTTATGGGAGGAGGGGGCGGGGGTGTATATAAATATTATATCAGCAATTATAATAATTAATTTCATGAATATTAAATTACTTCACTAAGAGACTCCATATGTACACAATTGTGTCTTCCCACTTATATGCCTAATATTTGATGGAGGAGAGAAAATTTTACCGAAATGATTCTACAACAACTCATTTTGAAAACACATAATATTCACATCGCCTGGAAATCATGTTCCTTCACCCTCTTAATTATTTCACCAAAATTCTCCTCAAAGTCCTTATCGTACAGTCAGAATTTCTCCTCATGTCAATATGCGGCCGGTTTGTATCCTAAATTCTTTCGTTGTAGAAACAGATGAATTTCACGGAAATTCGGCCGGTTCTGCTCATTTCGCTGCCAACATTCGCACATTAGATCATAAATCTCTCTTGGACAGTTCATCGGAATGGGTGGCAGGGCCTAGAGAAGCATGATGATGCGAAATGGGTGAGAACGAGAGAGAAAGAGAATTTAGTGAAAAAAGAGTCACATACCGCACTTTTTTATAGTCCCCCCACACACTCGGGGACTATTGGCAGTAATTGATATTTATTTTATCGATTAAAGAGCCATTTTCCGACCATCTCTCCCATTTGTGCAATTAAATATACTCACCCGGCCAGCGACAGAGAGAGAGACTTTTAGTGTTGGGCTGGAATAAAAAACCAGCGTGCCAAAGAATAACCCTTTCAACTAAATTCAACACAGTTGCTTATGAGTGGAGCAGGGATGAGACTTTACAATTTAAAGTACATTGTTTACAATTTATTTTGTAGAGAATGTTACAAAATTTTGAGAAAAGTATGAGATTATTTTAAATTTACTAATAAATTTTGACTAAAATTCAATCAAAATGAATTTTTTAATTAAGAATAAGCCATATGCTGCAAACCAAACTTATGCTTCAAGCTTAAGACTGGCTTAAGGCGTATTCTTAGTTGCAAAAAAACTTGCCGTGTGAGTAATAAGTATTCCCCATTTAAAACGGATATGAGATCCCTTAAGACTAAAATTTAACACTTGACATTTCCCTTTTTACATTTATTTAAAGAGAAAGCTGTACAAAAAATTTTCAGTTTGTAAAAACTTGTTACATGTAAAATTGTAATGAATTCTCCCATCTCTGGAGAGAAGGAAGAAATGGATAAAAAAGAAGTTGGGAAGATGCGATATGAAATTGATGGAATCAAGATGAGATGCGAAGATAAAGTAATTTTAAATGGGGAGATCCGTTGAAAATTGTAAGAATTTTTTTTGCTAATCAAGCAAGTTTGAGGGAGATTTTTGCAACGTGGTAAATCTTTAATTGTTATTCTAGAGAGAAATGACGAGTTGCTAACTGATCCACAGAGAGGTGATAGAAAACCACAAAGCTCAGTTTATCCTCACGAAAGCAATGCAAATCACATGGATTGGCACAATTGTATTGGATTACTCGCAATTAAATATTCAAAGACTTAGATTTCCTATTCATGAGCATAGGATTAGTACAATACAAGGATAATGATAGTTAACACGTCTTGCGAGATTAAAGTCTTCAAAGGATATTAAAGTCCACTCTTTATAAAGTTGTAACAAAATTAATTATCTGTTATTACAAAACAATAAAAATTAGTTTGCAAAGTAAGAACAGTAAAAAGCCAAAAAAATATCAGCAAAATTTAAAGTTCTTAGAGCAGACTTTTGTAAAGTCGCAGTCACAACACTAAACGGGCTTTCGTCGTAAAACCTACCAAATTTTACAGAATCACAAAAATTTGGGAATAAACGGTTTAGTAGTTTTTCTTATTAAGTTTTTCCACGTAAATATTAATCGCCTGATTAATCGCAAAAGGAAAGATTCGATTAACTAAATTTTAAATTTTTCAAGAAATGTTTATAGAAGCTCTTCAAAAGAAATATTCTTTCCAGAAGTTCCAGACCTTAGAAAA
The DNA here is from genome assembly GCA_918844115.2 of Phlebotomus perniciosus. Classification (NCBI taxonomy): domain Eukaryota; kingdom Metazoa; phylum Arthropoda; class Insecta; order Diptera; family Psychodidae; genus Phlebotomus; species Phlebotomus perniciosus. The sequence continues at coordinate 63,401 of CAKKOB020000018.1, forward strand.
TTAATTCCCGCAATTTTTTGCATCTAGGTATTCATCTATTAAAAAACTTCTCATTTGACCTTTATAAATTGAATTCAACTCTATTTGTAAATCATCTCCAGTGTAATCCCTTCCCTCAAACAATGACTTATTCTTCAGCATCTCAATTGAAATATCTTCATCTTGCGTTTACACAAAAAAAAGAAAAAAAATAAAACATCTTTTAATTGTCATCTTTTGTGTCCTCAAACTTCCAACTCTGGGGTTGGAGCAAATAAAAGAGGCTCTGATATGAAAAGTACACGCAAGAGAGCATCTTTTATGTTTCGCTAACAAAAGGGAATCATGCAGAAAAAAAGCAAGTCCTTCATCCTCTGAGCATACACAGAATGAGATAAAGAACATGAAACATAAAAAGGAAGTGGATGGTGGAGGCGGGAAGAAAGAAAAAAAATTTTACAACAGGATAAAATTTTTGGTTTGGTCTCATATTTCACGTCGCAGGCACACGTAAATAATTAGTAAATCATTATGTGGTGGAGAAATCATCACAAAACCATATTGACATTTATTTTTATGGGTTTTTCTTGTACACAACTTTTATATGGCGCTCTCCCTTGCACAAATTAATGGGGGCTGGTGTGTGTGCGCATAAAAAGAGCAACAACTAAAAATATACCGAAAAAAGCATAACAAATCCACTAAAATGTCTTTTATGCTTGTTTTCTTTTTTTCCTCCTGCCTCCACTCTGTGCAATTAAGTCGGGGAAAAATTGGAGAAATAACTTTGTGCAGACGAAAGGGACTCATGGGTTCTCCTTCGTCTGTGTTTGTCGCTGGTTGCGATGAGAAGAAAAAGTAGACAATAAAAAGCAGAAAAAAACCGCAGACAAAACAGCAGAGAGAGTGACTAAAAATTAAAAACAGACGTGCAAATAGTTTCCAGGCTACGACAGAGTGACATCCTCAAGGGAGGAAATGTTCTGCCGCAGTCATCCGTTCACCTTTTTCAAAAAAAAAAAATGGGAAGAGAGATGGTCGGAGTTTGGCTGAAAGTTGCCTGTTTACATGGGATCTCTAAAGGGATAAATAAATAAATAGACGGTGACTTACATGTTTCTTATCATCCTGATAGATGTGACCAATATTCTCAATTACTTTCTCATCGCTCATATTCTCAAAGGGCTGCTCCCGGGCGAACGTCAGGATCTCCCACAGCGTTATTGCAAATGACCAAACATCAGACTTTGATGTGAATTTTCCCTGTGGACGAAAAATTGCACAATACAAATGAGGATTTGCTTTATAAAAAAATATATAATTTATAGCTGAATTGGCTCTTTCTGGTGAAAATTCCAATAGTAAGGCTTTTACATGAGCTAATTAAAAGTTTTTTTTTTAATAATTCATATAGATTCTGGACAAAAGGAAAACACTTTGCAAAGTTGGATGTAATTCAATTGAAACTCTTTTAATACACACTGCGTCACAATGTTATTAAAGCAACAATAAAGTGCACAGTTTAATAAAATAGTTAGAAACTTCATGGGAAGTTTTGTAAAATTAAAATTACCAGGGGAATTATGTTCAGAAATTTTAAAGGAGAATTTTCTCATGTTGGAAGAAATTCAGTTAAAAATCCTAAGAAGAATTTAGAGAAAAAAATCACATGAGAAATTTATACAATTTCATTCAAATTTCCTTAGAGAATTTCTTCAATTTCCCTAAAAGGATTTAAAAAAAAACTCCTGAAGAATTTCTTTAAATTCATAAGAATTCTTTCGTCAAAAATCCCAAGAGAAATTCCTTATAAATTTTATATAACTTTTATACATCTAACATTCTTCTTTGGAATCTTGACTCAATGCTAACAAATGCTCAGTTCAAGTTCTGAGAATCAATCCAAAAGGTTTTTGCTCAAATATACCCTTGTATTCAAGCACAAACAAAATAAACATTTACTCATTATAGAACAAAGTTTATAAAATACCATCAAAGTTGTGATACTCTAATTAGCTAAATGCTATTTTTTCGTAAAACTAAAATAGCTTTATAGGAGACCATATAAAAGCTCAAATAAGTATGACAAATGCCTTTCATTTTCCCAGAGACTTTTAAATCAGCTTCTGTGTGAAAATCATACAAGATAAATTCCTGGAATTTTCCAAGCGTGTCCATATTTTTCAATTAAAGTGTCACGGATTTTCCACTCCTGTACTTACTCTCAAAAAAGAGAAAAAACGAACAACTAATGCTTCAATTTACCAGTAAAACACTCTCCCACGACATCCAGCGAATTGGCATTGGTTGAGATTGTCGACCAGCGGCACCCTCCAAATGGCAGTAATCTCCTGGATACTGGAGACGATTTATCACCGCACCCACAGTGCAGATTTTTACTTCCAGATGTGGCCCAATAATGCAGCTCCTTTCGTTGTTCAACGCACGTTTTGTGTGGCAGCCGGAAAGAGAGACATGAGAGAGTGAAAAACATTACACCGAAATTACATTTATTACGACAATTTTGTCAATTTTTCTATCCACCCCTCAATATCACTCTCTCTCTTCAATTTTCCACCCCCTCGATCGGGTTCTCGATTTTATAAAATATTTTTATTATTTATTATTATTGCTCAAGTGGATTTAAATGGCATTAGGGTTGTGGTTCGTTATGTGTGTAACCCAGGCTCGAACCCCCGCAAATGGCAACATTGTGTGCTTCTGCATGGAGGTGCCCGATTAAAGGACGAGAGGCATCTCCGTCCTCTCATGGAAAGAGATTTTCCACAAGAGAGGGGTTCACATGCAACCGCATTACATTTGCACATGCACCTCTTACGCAAAAAAACAACCCCCAGATGCTCTTCATCCATGCTTATGGCTGATTTCTTCTATTCATACCATAGAGATTTTAAAGTTAATCGCGATTTTATGCACAAAAGGCTATCGTTTGCACGTCAAAATCGCGTGATAAGTCTCTAGTGTTACTGACTTACAGGGGATGGTGATTCTTTTAAGGTGATCGAATTTTGATTGCATAATTTCGTTTCCAAAATAATTCAAGTCAAAGAGAGAGATACAGGTCTTTGAAAAAGGGATTGATCGAAATCGGTTCAAAATCAAAGAAGATCAAGCTTGGTCAGGGAACCCTTCTTTTTTCAGGTCAACGACAAAACAGAGAATAAACCACCCTTTTAAAGCCAAGGTCTAGACCTCGGCTACAACATTTTTAATTTTGAACTTGATAGAACAATTGCAGACTTATTCAAGAAACAATATTTTGAGATCTTTCAAAATGATGGATATCTCCTACTGTTGTCTTGTTATAAACTCTTGTACAATCCTATCCAGTAACTCCTACCAGAATTTACAGATCATTTGAAGCAACTTTGATTTTCATTTGATCACATAAGTTGTGAATCTGGAAGAATCCCAGCTAAAATTGCTGAAAGTTAAATTGTGCCCTTGAACTGTCAACTCCTTATAAGAGTGAGATACAATGCCAGTCATCAAACTTTTAATTACGCGCACATTGATTCATCATTCGCCCAGGAAATCTTCGAAAGTCCGCCATGAATATTCATGAATATGTTTTAATATTTTGCATACAATCTTGCCGGCTCTTCTAATTGCCAATACATGACTTTTTACCATCTTTGACCTGGCTATAAAAGCCAAAATTCAAACATTGTTGATAAAAATTATCTATGCATAAAACTTTATAATTGATTCATAAAACGAATTCATTTTGACTATGTTTAATTAATTAAAATTATTCATTTGTGCTTAAAATGTGTGTGTTGGTATTTTGGTCAACTTTTTGATTAATTTTCTCTTCTAATTGGTTGAAAATGTATTTGTTCGACAGCATATTTCACCTGTTGCAGCGGATTCCTAATCAAGCCATTAAAATTTAGATGAAGAGACTTGATTAAACCAATGAATGCACAAATATTTGTAGCGGAACAGTTTGCATAACCAAAAGATTTTTTTATTATGCAAATACTCTTTTTTTCAGAAAAAAATTACTTTCGATATCCAAAAATAATCACTATACAGCTCAATGCTTTCAATGAATGGCTTTTTGCGATGTTGATTAATTATTGTGAAAGATGATTTGATTAGTCACTTTGAAAGCTTTTCATGGTAAAATTATTATAAAATTCCTAATAAAAGTTGCACAGATTTTTTTTTCCAAATATAAAAAGTTTTCCAGATACCAATTAGGTCTTAATTCATCGATTTTTCTATTAGTAGAAATTCCTTAAATAGCTTTAATTGAAATATCACAAATTTTCTTTTAATAAATTTCCTCGAAGCTTAATTTAATGGAAGTTTCATAAATTTCTAGCTAGCCATTTAATTGAAATTTCCCCAAATTTCTCTCATCAGTGGAAATGCTGTACATCTTTCTTCAAACATCTTTCCCTTGAATCAGACAATATTTTATTTCTATGACAAATTTTGTAAATCAACGTTTGAATATTCATGTGTTCAAACTTATAATGGACAGTGTTTGGCTTGATTGTCTCAAATATTCATCTTTAAAAAAAATGCCTGATGAATTTCTCCTTGAAATTCGACTCACATTATTAAATTATCGATCACGAATCAATTTCCATAAATATCATCTGTCGAAATGATACAAAAAATTGCCATTTTCCATCAAATTTACGATCTTCGGCAATTAAGTGGAATTGATAAGTAATTTTCATAAAAATTTATGACTTCCAAGTCGCACGATGCTTGAGTAAAACTTTCCGACAGATGATGGTGGAAAGTGTGTTTGGCCTAATCTTCAGATCTAATCAGCCACGAACTTTATGATTTTGACATGCAAACTAATTAAAATGGCAAGTATTAAGTCCCTTAAGCACCGTCCACAAATCACCCAATTTTAATTAAGTGACGCTGTTGAATATCGGAACAGGATCAAATATGAAACATTTTCCATTCATTGAATTTGTGTGTTCATCCCTGTCAGACACTGTGTCGAATTTTCCTCTTTGTGCACTTTTCCAATCCATGAGGTTGGGAGAGAATTGCAACTGTGGATTTCACAGTGAGCAAACTCCGGAACGTTATATTGGGAACCTCAACATTACAAATCCCTATGATTTTCTCTGGGTTTTCGGCCACTTGGCACAAGGGGTGGGTTTTGTGAGAAAGAATAAAATTAGGGTGCACGTGTCTCGGGCATTATCCCCGGGAATGGTCCAGAAGTGACTGGCTCTGGGGGTTATTTTCTCGCCCATTCCATCCCCTCCCGGTCGATCAAAGTGATTCCGGAAGAGAATCAAGTGAGATATCTAGCGTCAGAAATGGTATTAGCATATCAATCATTTTACCATTTTCTTGCACATCTCCTAACGCTCATCCTCCTTTGTAATTTCCCTCACATCTAACCCTCTCTCCAACGTCTCTCATCTCCAGGAAGACTGAGAGATTCTTTAATCTCAAATAGGATTAAAGCTCACTGAGGAAAAATACACTCTGCCTCATAAATCCCATATATTCGCAATAGCGCGCTTCCTGGATGTGATTTTTTGGCAAGAATTCACAGCTTCTGCTGCGGTTTGGCTGAAATCGGTTGTTAAAGCCATATCGAGCGAGGGAGGAAATTCATAGGAAGTCCTATTAAAGCTTTCATGAGCATCCTCGCTTCGCAAGTCAGTCAAAATTAACAAATGATGACGGATAATGCTAGAGATGATATTCACATGCGTAAAATCCTTTATCTTATGCTAAAATTTGCTGAAAATTCGATAGTTTTAATAGATTTTGAAAAGTTTCAAAAAATTTTGAAAAATTTCAAAGTTTTCATTAAAAAATGATAAATTCATAAACAATTTTTCTAAAAATATGGTATTTGTCAATATTTTTGCCTAAAAATAGGCAAATTATGTCTAAAATTGCCTAAAATCAGGCAAAGTTATACCTAAAATCAATCAAAATTAACTTGAAATCATACAAATGAATAAAGGTAAACTTTGGTAAAAAAAATATAATAATTTTTTTTTGAAAAATTTGCCCAAAATAAAGCTTATCAGAATAAACATTTCGAAAAATTACAACTTTATTCAACCGAAAACCTCCATCCATTGCATAAATTTAACATTATTTTTAAGCGTAGGATCTCTTTTGAATTTAAAAGTTCATGAATTAATAACTAAAAAAAACCCTGCCTGAAATATTTTATTAATTATTTCTGGAATATTCGCATTTCGAGTTTTATACATAAAATTTCACGTTTATATATCTTCTATGATTTTTAAAATATTTCTCTGTTTAAAATTCTATTTGAGACATATTTTTTGTTAATTAAAATCCCGGATTTAAACCATAACGCTTGTGTTGCAGTCCCCTGGATAGCGCAGCAATCACAATTATTGCAAGCCCTTTAGGGCTTATCACGTCCTTTATGTATCTCACACATTTCAACGCCCCCATGAATGCCGGTGCGGAGCAAAACGAATCGGATATGTACAAATGAAAAATGAAATGTGTATTATTGCAAAAGTGAACAGAAAACATATCATCAATAGTGGGTGAGCTGTAGGGGGTAGAAATCTACACAGGGAATGGTAAATGCCGTCCGTGCAGAGTTTGAATTCAATAAAATGCACAAAACCCAATGTGCCGCGTTGTTTTCTCCCGCAATGGTGACAAAGTGTATTGGTGTAAAATTAATTTTTTATTTAACAATCATACTCGCACTGACCCGAGCGACCTTGTTTTGTTGAATCGCCACCCTCCACCCCCGCACGTGGTCCATAGGTCGAGGGCAATATAGGAAATAATTATTGTGTGACGCCATTCGAGGCGCACGCACAGAATGCAATATTGCTGTCGCCAGGCATAACTTTTTTGTTGTTGTTGTATTTTTTTTTGTATATTTGTCGCGCCGCAATGGGGCACGCGGGGCTCTTTTGTATTTTCACATCTCGCTCTGGGGTGTAATAATAAAAATAATTACAAATTGAATTAAATATTCATAAGTTTAATTTAAAATCAACAGGAAGGGACAGCTGCTGGCCCCCTTTCAAACCTCTCACATACTGATGACATTCACCCCTCGTGCAACCCTGTGACACCCTCACGCAGAGTTGGTCACTTTTAGGATGATGGATAAGAGATTTTATCTCAAGCAGCAATTAGATTAATTAGAGCAATTAACAAGGAGTTAAATATTGCTGGAATGTGGATAATTAAGAGGGTTGAGAAGTCTTTCTCATGACCACTTAATTAGGCGTATATTTAAGATTCGAAAGAACGAGAGGAAATTAAGAAATTTCGGGTTAGCAAAGACAATTACCCCAATATCCGAGACACTATGACTTTAAAAGAAACAAAATGAAATTACAGAAACTGCCCTGAAAACATAAATAAACATTCTTCCAGAAAAATATAAAAATTGAATTTCCCAAAGTTTAGCCAAGACCCTTTTCTCATCCTACGGATACAGTGCCATCTATAGTGTAGTCCCTTGCACCACTATTAGTTTTAAATGTAACGTGTGTAATCTACATTTCTGTTCAACTCTACAGCAGTTCTCTCTCTCTTATCTCTTACAGAGTGAAGAGGGAAATGGTTTTCTGAATTAGATACCGGAGGGCTTTAAAAATACAAACACACAAGGATGGAGAGAAAAAATTAGCGACAGGGAACGAAGAAATAAATTCATTTTGAGTATCATGTCACGCTCACTTTTACACTTTCTCCTCAAATCTCAAGCATCGCAAGACTTTCCACCTTATTCTTGGCGTTCCGGAAATGAGGAAACAGAGTATGTTGCAAGCAGAAAAAAAAATTACTTAGAACTTTTCCTCCTCATATTCCACAGCCATAAACATTTTTTTCTCTCCTCCCACCCACAATGTCATTGCACGATTGTCTTGTTGCCCACAGAAATGCGCTCTCGCCGGGTTGGGGGGTGGTAAGCAAGATAGAGGGTGAAGAAGAGAAAAAATGGCACGGGAAAGAGAGAAAATGTAGATTAATATTGAGTTGACCTGAATTGCTACATTGTGTGGAGTGTTTTCCAGTGTTAAAGGGGAGGGTTGGGGGGTGGATAGATGCTTGGGGTTTTTTAAGGGGTGTGAGAATAGGAGAGCAAAGACTAACCTCGTTGCTAGATCCTTGTGTACAAAGTTCATTTGCTCCAGATACTTCATGCCAGAGGCAATTTGTGTGGCAATGTAGATCAAACAGCCGTAACTGGAAAAGACCAAATAATGTGGAGTTAGATAAACTCTTGACACATACACAGCTATCATTTTTGCCCATCTCGTCCCTCACGACTATGTATATAAAACATTTTGTGTGGGCAAAGAGAGCGAGCCCCCATATAAGAAAATTCTCCATCACTCACCTGAGAGAATTATTTTGTACCCCAACGGCACTTGTCTCCGCAACATGCTCTTGGAGAAATTGATTTAAATCCCCTGTACAATTGCTATAGTCTAGTACAACACAGACGGGCTCATCTCGTAGACATGCCCCTAGTAATTTGGCCACATTTGGATCACTCAGGCGTCCCAGGTGTCTGGCTTTTGCTCGAAAGTCCCTCTTCACATTTTCAGGTGCACTCGACCGAAGGGTAGCGACACCAACCAGACTAGAACTGCAATGGTAATTACAGACGGATTAATTCTTTATAATTCTCCCAACTATACAATGCTTATCATGCTGGGCCCAAGATGATCACAGAGAAATTGTAATGGGGGAGTGAAAGAAAAAACATCAAATGAAATAAAACTCCCGCTTCTGTCCACTTTTTTCTTAGAGTCACTCATTTTCTTATACAAACGACACTTTTTTTAGGTCAATTTTTTGAACTACTCTCTTCACAGTTTTTTCCCCCATCAGGATGAATAAATTAGTGTGTACTGTTCAATTATCCTCTCTTGTTCACTCCTGTCTTCGCTATTTTTTTTTCGTCAAATAAAAATTCTGTGTAGTCTGCTTCGAAATGCAATAAAGTCAGTCATTTTTGCATTTTCTTGCACATTAATCTTAATTACTTCAATTAAAAGTGGGTAGACTTTTCTTTACCAAATTACCGTCCGAATAAATATTTTTTGTTTCGTGTTTCATGTTTTAAGATGTTCTAATAAAAAATCTAGAGAAAAATCAATAAATTAAGTCACAGATTTTGATTCACCAATATTTCACCAAAGATTTTGAAATATTTACGAATTATTTTAATTTATTCGCGATGTTCAAGTATCAAAAGAATTTTTGTTGATTTTATTCGAATTTTATTTCAGACATTCGCAATATTCTGAAATAATCGCTAGATAATAAATTATTTCTAATGGCTCTAATTATATTTGAAACGTAAAGATTTTATATAGATTTTTAGAGATTTTTTTTACTGGAAGAAGATTATCTGAAAACTGTTATTCAAATCTTCTGTAAAAATATTCTATTTTTACAGAAGCGTAAGAAATATACGAATTTATTCCAAATTTTCTAGAAAAACGGATCAATATCTATATATTCGAAATATATGTATAGATTAGATATATGTAGGTGTAGATGTGATTATCTCAAATCTCATATTTGGCGCAAAGAAGTTTTTTTCGGAAAAATCTTTTATTTCAAAGAAATCGCTTTGCATATAGGTAGGGTGTAAAACCCAGTTCGAAAATGAGGTTTAACCTTAACTATAGCATTAACACTTGTTAATGGGAAGGAAAAGATCAAAGTATGAATGCAAGCTCTTTTCACAAAGTTATCTCTCAAATATTATCCACTCATTTTCTCGTAAGAAATTCAACACTGTGCGCATTTTGCATTTTCAGAAGGAAAATTCAAATTCACAAAGACACTTTTCATGCAGATGCTGACAGTGGAAAACTTTTTGATGTATTGTAGTTTTTTTTAAATAACTTTTTTTTTACTTTTTTCTCGCGAATTTATTATCTCAAGAAAGATCTTTTGTACAAGATACCGCACGAATTTTCCATTATTTTCCAATGGAAGACATTTAATGGATTAAATGTGGAAAATTCCTCCCTTTCACCCTTTTTAATATTTTCAATTATTTCCATGACTTTATTCCTATCATACGAGTCCTACGCCTTATTTCCTAATCCCTTCTAAGTAATTGTACACATTTTGCCATTCTTTTCCACCTAATCCTATGTTTAATGAACGGAGGATTTTCCGCTTTATTTTTTCCCACCTCCATCAGTTGAAAATATGTAATTAAAAGAAAATAAAATAGTTAAAGCAGAAATCCCATTTAAACTTTATATAAAGTGTCCATGAGTTGAAAGTTTTCTCTGCTAAACTATGTCATTTGATAAATCAATTAAATATATTTTTTTCTATACAACAACTTGTTCAAACACTGCAATTGATTTCCAACTAATTCGGGGATTTTGCGGTGAAAACTCACATGGAAATTGTAAAGTAATTTCTAAGCAAATTATCCCACCCACGAGATTAAATTATAATAATTACTCACGAAAGGATATAATCAGTTTATCTGGTCTGATGAATACCTAATAAATTAGCAAAAGCTTCATAATATTTATAAATGTAATTATAAATGAAAGCGTAAATGTGCAACATAAACCACAAAACTTGTTCTACACTCGCAAAGCTTAATTCAATTTAACTGTAGCATTTATTAATTATGAAAACAGATTCCGCTCGTAATGTGGAATGTCTTGTTTTTGAATTCACACGCAATATTCTTTTCTCAGATACTTTATTGAGCCATTAACCGTCCCATTAGGCCATCGAGATCAAATTTCCTCCACTTTTTGCCCACAAGATTGTAATCTCTCTATCTCATGTTGATATTTAAGATTTTGCACACACCATTTCGAGTTTTACAATTATTCACGCCTTCGGGCCAATTGAGATCTTGGTGGTATTTACATTTAACACCATCCTGAGGACTTTTTGTAAATGTCAAACACTTTTAACTAAATTCCACCGGCAAATGTTTTATTGTACAGCATTTCAGCGCGCATGTTTCAATGATATTTTATTAATTTTCACTTTCAAATGGCACAAAGTGCCCAAAAGCACGTTAAAAGTCTCCACTTGAGTGGCAACGCGTGCAAAATACGAAGAAATAATCCCACGAGGGGTGTTCAAATGAAGCATTTCACTCCTCAATTCTCAACGTTATACAATCCCGCTGAGGAATTGAGAGTATACCCAGTTTCCAAATTCAAATTGCCAGTGGAGCGGGAATATCTCAAATGTCATAAAATTGTATTAGAATATTTTCTCTGTGAGAGATGAGAAAAATTCGTGCAAAAGAAAATATGAATTGGGAAAAGAAGAAACTTTATAGTGAGCGAACAAGTTCTCGTGAATATTGCATTTGAAAAGTTAACTTTTTCTCGTGTTATGCTTTTAAAAGGATATCAAAAAAGAGATGTCATGGTAGAGTGATCTTATTTGGTTAGATATTAAAAAAATATAAAAAAACACACGAAGAATTGTGTTAAAATTCGTATCAGATTAGCTTAATTAGAAAAGGAAAAAATAAAAATTATGTTTTTTTTCTATTTCAAAAAATTGTTTAAAGAGATATTCACCTAACAAACACTGATAATTTTTGTAAGAAGTGATAATGATAATGATGATTCTAAAGCCCAGAATTCTAAAGAACTTTGATAACTTTAATATGTCACCAAGAAGAAGTTCTGAGTAACTGGGCTACTAAAATTCTGATTTCATAACAAGAGCTTTCCAGGAATTTTCTTAAATTTTAGAAGAATCAAAATTATCCCCAGAAGATTTTCAAAATCGCCTATGTTCATCAAAATTTAACAAAACTCTATTCAGAACTTAAACGAATCTTGAATTTTTTTTAATTTCTTCAAAAGAGTTAAAGGTCTCTGATGTCCCAGGAGAAAAACAAACATAATTTTCATACTTCATAGAAGATTATTTTTTAAGATTATCCAGCAAATGATAAAATTTATCCATCAGAGGATTAAATTTGACCTCTAATCAAAGTATTAAATGTTGGATTATTACATTTTTTAGGAATTCTAATAACTCTTTCATAGATTATTGTAAGTACATCAATCATCAAAATAAAAAAATACATAATTCTTAGTAAAAATTTAAAAATAAATTTAATCATCAACCGTTTAACACAGCTGTTTATTTTAATACGTTACAAATCAATCTCATTTGAACAGGAGGAACAAAAGACACAGCAAGAGCTTTTATTTCAGCGACTATAAGAAAATTTTATACAAATTCGCCGGTAGGTATAACAATAGTGCCAAAATTATCAGACACTTGTGCAAGATTTTCCTTTTGAATATATATCTTACAAATGCTAGGTGCATGCGAGCACCCTAATGAAATTTGTAAGAGCACATTCAAGATAATTCCAGTGAAATACTACACCGTGTGAATTACAAACTGTACGAGTTGAACACCCCTCATAATCCCATTTCGTCAGATCGCATAATGCTATTTGCAAACTATCGCCTCGGTGAGATTATTTTCTATGTTATATTATGAAACTACTAAAGGTAATATGAACACAAAAGAAATAAACACATCAACACCGGCACAATTTCTCGCCCAGGTTTTTGTGTGACGCCCTGCAAGAGTGAGAATTAAAGACCCTCTTACTTGATTCCCTTCGTCTCGCACAGATGGAAGTCCCCGAACAGACCCGTTCCCAGCTTCTCGACAATGCCCAAGGACTGTCGCGGGAACTCCTGCAGCTGGTAGTCGTCATCCGTTGAGATGGCATCCACATCACTGTAGGCATTCATCGCCGTGGATGGCGTTGTGGGTGTGGCGGGCTTACAGATCGCCGTCGCGGCGTAGTATTTCTCAGACGGGGGCGGGGGGATGGGGGGTGGTTTCGGGAAGATATTGTTGAGCGGTGGCGGCGTCAAGCGAACACTGCAGTAGCCACCAGGAATTTTGGGTATCAAATCCTGCATATGGGGCACAGCATACTCCTGACACACGATGTCCGGCACATCTGCGTCACAACGAGATTGGAATGAAATTGGAAAAGGAAAGAGGAGAGATGCCATGAGAGCGACATGCAATATGAAATTCAATTGGAATTACTAAGCAAAAGTGCACAATACAGTCTCTCCGAGATATTCAATCATTTGGCGACTCAGGGGATATTATGCCGTCTTCAGCACACATTTTTGCATCTCAGTGCAGAGAATATCTTGGCCAAAATCTTTGAGGTATAAGCAAAAAAGGGAAGGGCTTGATTCTTGGAGCAGCATCGCGAATATCATATATGATCCTTCTATAATATGTGTTATTGAATTTTTAGAAGTTGAATTCTGATTCACAAAATGCAGTGAATGATAAATTGCTTAAATATTCACCCTAAAAAAGTGGATGGATAATAGGCAGGTTGATTTCTATAATTTCACTTTGTTTTTTTTTAATAGACTTTTATGAACAGTTTCTTAATAGAATTATTTTAAAACCCGTTAATCAAAAGGCTCCTAAAAACTTTCATAAAAACATTTTCAGAAAATTTAGAAAAAGCACTTCTGAAAGCTTTCAAAAGCATTCCAAAACTTGAATGAAAAGACTTTCAAAACCTAAAGGGATAAGAAACGATTAGGTGAATGCTTTAAAAATTGTGTATTAAAAGGCTTATTTTTATAATTATATTAAGTGATTAAAAACGCTTTCCAAGCACTATGAAGTGGCACTTGAATACTTTGCTCAAGAGGCTTTCCAAAACATAAAATTGTTTTGGAGGCTTTCAAGAAAAAGGTTCAAAAAATCATTTAAGAACATAAAAGTCTTAAAATGTGCATGAAAAAGCTTTCATAATGTTTCTAGGAAGACTTCAAAAACGATTTGTGGAAATATTTTCAATAGGTCTTAAAACACACGACAATTATTTTGGCCAACTGAATGCTCACAAATCCCCTTTTCATCCTGGAAAACTATGAAAATTTCTACTCATAAAAAGTCTCTCCAGTATTTCTGACTAAAATAATTTTCCAGAAAATTCTATCTGAGAGCGGAAAATGCGATATTAAACATCTAAGTTTTTTCAGGGTTCCCAAGGAAAAAGCTTCTTAGTTATTTGAATGACATTTTTCGCATTGTATTAAGTTTTTCAATAAAATTCTTCTTGGAGATTGTTCCTAAAACCGAATAAACAATGAATATGTGGAAATTAATAATTGTTATTCCCACCTGGAAAATATAATGAGTATTCAGCTGACAAAACTACTACTGTTTGCCAACACCTTTAAATCATTTCGCCAAGACTAATTATTGTGGAAAATTTCCTTTACAATTCATCATCTCGCAATTTTAATTCTCATTAAAAATTGACAACATTTCCTGAAAACCTATCCTTCATTGCTGTTCAAGCCAGGATCTTTCGCAGAAACTCTGAGTAAATTAGGAGAATGATTTAGTGGTGTCAGTGTGGGTGCTTGTCAGCATCTTAATATGAATGACACACCCTCACTTCTCCGTGTTTAATTGCATTTCGACTAATTAGCATACCTTTCAAGGATTCTGTCTACACATCTCTCACAAGACATTTCGCCTTTTTCAATTAGCCCCTATTTTCTAGGCACCTTTTTTGCGGATGCTAATTTGTATGGTGAGACTATATAGGATATTGATCGTTGAGATTTTCAGGGAATTTTAGCAGATTTCTCAAGGGTTTATGGATACAAGAGCGGAGGCACCGTGAGTGCTCTCATGCAGATTAGCCATAGAGGGAGTGTAAGGTGGAATTTATTAAAGAAGTACTAACCAGTATAATCCGGAGTCACATGATGACGCTGCATATCATTGAGGGAGCAGCCACTTGCCGCACTTGTGTACATATTGACATTGAAGGGTTCATGGTACAAGCTGCTCTTATCTATCGACTCACTGTCGTCCATTGCCATCTGCAAATTGGTTAGAGAGACAGAGAGGGTAGGATATCAGTGATTTGTATGTGGGAGAGAAAATGGCGCAATTTTAATTAATTCCACACTTCACACTTGCTCCTTTTTTCCACCACCCACCACCCCCTACCCCCACCAAAAAACTACCCCGTTTTCACACATAGACCCATTATTGCCGTCATCATTAGCATTTGGCGTAAAATCACCCTCACTTGGTACACTTGAGGCTCGACCCCCAGTGCCCCAGATGAGACCCCAAAAAACCGTGCAATTTACAGCCCCCTCGGCGATACTACAAGCCCTATACATGAGATGAGTTGTGTGTGGGAAAAAAGGGGTTGAACGCAAGGGGGAAATAATTAGCGGATTTATTATGAGATTCGCGGGTGAATATCGCGAACAAACATAAAAATCTTTGAATATCGAAAAGAATTCTTTTTTTTTCTTTTCTCTGTGAATGTGTCGAATATTTTGATTATTTGTAAATATTGTAAGATTGACAAGATCGGTATTCGGAATATTCTCTAATATTGTGAATATTTTGCATATGAGGATTTAAAATTTTGAATATTTCTCAATTTTCGGGAAAATATTATACCTAATTAAATTTTTGACCTTTTGTTGCACAAAAAGCGATTTATTTGCAAATATTCTCCGAATTATTTCCCCCTTTGTTGGGTAGGACCGTTGATACTCACTTTAATATTGCTGGCCGCTCTTTTATCCACATTCAGTCCATCCTGATGGAGGCTGTGAGGCATGGTGCCGAGAACATCTGCCCGGCGATTGCGCTTATTTTTAGCAATTATAAACAGAATGATGGCAATCAACAGTAGAATAATTGTGGTCAATATCGCAATGATGACACCCACGAAATTTTGTTCTGGCTCCTGGTCGATGGGCTTGGGTGAAATGACTGCAAAAGCGCCAGAAAAACACATCACAGTGAAAAATGATTAGGGTGAAAATTTTATCAAATTAATTGTCACAAACAGTCTAAATTGTGTATCAAGGGGTGATGTTGGGAAAAAAGACATTATAGAGAGATTATATTTTAGATGAGGAATTTTTCTTTTGATTTCATTTTGGTTCCTTTTTTTTTGCTCCTCCAACCACAGAAATCTGACTCATTTTGGGTGAGAGAAATAGCCTGAAAATTGCCACAGAATATTTGACCTAGAATCGGTTAATTTGAAACACAAGAACTCCGACAATCGGAATGAAAAGGGGAATGTTTGGATTTTAATTAGTTTCTATATACACTTCTTCCATAGCACAATTGGGCGGCGATGAAAGGCGCGCAGAGAAAATTATTATTTTAGCCATGTGGAAAGAGTGCAGAATTTTCTCTTTTTCTATCAACATTTTTTTTTCCACCACTCATTCAACTTTAAGACATAAAGACAACGTGAGGTGACCTAATTAAGAGTTGGGGGACAAAGTGATTCCAGCACTTGCAATATGAGCTCTAAATAACTGTGATATACGACTATTTTAAGGAGTTAAGTCCTCTCTATTAAATGTGATAAAGGATCAACTTGGGATCAACTCTAGTTCATCTGAGCAGAAATACTTAGAGAAGTAGAAAATGTTTTTAATTAAACAAACGATATCAATTGCCAGATTTCAGTGGAAGTGTAATTTAATATTCCAGGTAAAGTCATAAAAATAAACATTCTTGCATGGATTGTTCCTGAACTGAAGCAAAGTGAAAGAGGAGAATTGATACAGCTACCAAGCAGAAATGATTAGAAATAGTATCATGGGATGTAATGTTGAAAATTTAATTTGGCTTGGAAAGTCATGTTTTCAAGGGAGCAATATGAGATGAAGGAAATTGTACATGTAATAGAGGAAAATTTTCCAATAAATTTCAGAGATTTTGCTATAGAATGAAATTTTATGCTACAAAGTTATAGTTTATGCTGGAAAATTTACAAAATTTCCCAATTTTAAATCTTTTCTTTACATTTTTCTATTTTTTACATTTTTAAGAAAACCTTTTTTACAAGAAGTTTTCTTTCCATGTAGAGAAAAAAAATTATTATAGAAGTCCCGAAAAATTGTATAGGCTTCAGAATATTGGGAAAGGGGTGAATGTTCTTATGTAAGTTCTTTCAAAAGCTTTGTCAAAGTATACGAAACCCTAAACTTAAGTTTAAAAAAGAAATTTTTAAGAAAAAAATATCCAAGCAGTAAAATTTTTACTAAGACATTCTGATGGAATGAAGCTTTATGAACTTTAGAAAAATTAACCAAAAACGGTTTGAAGGCTTATAAATTTCTCAAGAAGCTTTTAAATGTTTTTTAAAAACATTTATAAATTTTAAGTTCCTAAGAATGATAACCGTTACAACAAATCTTCTCCGAGTAAAAAACACCAATTTCGTCGTTTATCCAGTTCCTCTAAATTTTCCGGATTTCTGTTACATGTTACACCATTTAACTTTCTATATCTAATAACATTCCCTTGAAACTTTGAGGCTTCCTTTTCACGAGGCAATCTTGTAAGTTTAGTGGAAAATTCCTTCAATACTCCTTGTTAGCCAGAGTCTCTCAACATTGTGAGCCATTAATAGTGTAAGGTTACATACATCACGAAGGATTTTCAACATATAGTTGCTCAAGGTACGATGGAATATTATAATACAAAACTTACTCTGTGGAACATGATTGCTTTTCGTTTGAATTGTTTGAACTTCATCTCTTTGTAGTGGATATTCCAGGGATGTGTCCGGAGGCAGTGAACTACCATTTGTCATCTCCTCAGTGAAGTTTCCAAGAACAGGTACTAAGAGAGAGAGAGAGTTGAATACAGGGAAAATACCATGAAGAAACATTTTCAGTTTAAAGGTAAAATATTTATTAATACGACACAATCATGATTTATTCACAATAATTTTCCCAACTCATCCCCCCTCCCTTCATCTTAAGTTCAAATATCAGGGATTTGCAATGGATTTCTCGGGTTCCTCTTGAATCACAAAAACTCTCCGATATATATAGGAGAGAGAAAAAATTCCCTTATTGTTATTTCAGCGATTTTTCTTCCATGTCGTTTTGCATCATGTGTGTGGATTTATTGTGAATACACACTCGATATGCCTTCGAGGAGGAGATCAATGAACAGTGTGTGTATTTTTGTGATTTTTCTACCCAATCTTTTTTTGTGATGCAGAAAGTTATGCCATTGAGGACTCACCCTATATATATATTATGTTGAGAGAGTATGATTTTAAAATTTATATATTGCCAATTGTGTTATTGCACTCCTTCGTTGTGATATTGCAATAAAACCAGCAAACATACTGGCACTGACTAATCCGGTTCATGACCTCGCGACAGAGATGGTAGTTTATCGCTGAACCTCCAACTTTTATGCAAAAATCACATACATAATATCGCAGTAAATGGTATAGAGAAATTTATATAAAATAGCGAAAATGGAGAGCTAAATTTAGACGAAAGGAGGAGTGCGCGAGTAAAGATTGAATTTATTCACTGTTGAGCCGCGCGTCTTTTTTTTCGCAGCCATATAATTGCAGATGATATATGACATGTCAGTTTATAAGAATTTAATGAACGGAAGTCAGGCTGAAAAAGTACAAATAGACCAAGTTCCTCCAGTCTCTTTCTCTCGCACACCGTTTTTCATGCCATTATATATTTGTGTGTAAAATGCCACAGAGTATTTGCATAAATGCACTGAACATTTGACTCGACATCTTACATAATTGCTCTTCGTGTTTTAATCTGGCACCGTATTGCAGCCCACCCTTTAGCACTTGTTCGCTTTTTTCACTCATTCTCTATTGCTTGGCACCTTCCTTCCGCACTTAAGCCTGTGCCTACACTTGTGACAAATATTTGACGGATTATGCGATTTTTTACCACCAACACGGTGTCTCAGAAAGAGACTCTATGGAAGAATATAAGGTGTTATTTGATCACACCGTGAAAGACATCCAAAAATAATTTCAGACATTTTTCTTTACTCTTTTT